>KV426017.1:43673-85806 GCA_001632375.1 Exidia glandulosa HHB12029
TTCAACAATCCGTTCCAGACGAGCTCGAACACGACGTGCCCGAAATGCATCTGCTCATCAAGATCAACGGCCTACTCGCCCCGAATCTCGACGTGTTCCCGCTGCGCTCTAATGGACAAGGTATCCGGATGATTCACCCCAGCTAGACGCTGTAAGCCACTTCTTCTGTATTTCCTCGTAACATCTTCTGATCCCACTTCGTCCAGGACTGTCACGGAACGTTTACCCGCTTCAAGGCAGCAGCACTGCGGTCCCGATCTCTCCTGGAACCATGTCGAGAGACCGGCGTACGGCTATGCTCGTCTACAGTGCATGCATGGTCAATCGCAAGCATTACCCTCGGCGAAATCGTAACATCGCGTCGACCCACCGCCTTTGCACCAGACTATCCACGTGCGGATACCAGAGACGGAGTCGGCAATGGTGGTGCGGGCAGGGATTGCCGCGAGCTTCACAACGATGTCGCGGGCGCGGGCTGGCGGATGCGCTGGATCGTGCACTTCTACCCTCGGTGGCCAATTCGGAAACTGCTATCGCCGAACTTTGCACACAAGCACCACGGCGCCATTCGTCGACGAGCGCTCAAGTTCGAGTCTGCCCTGCGCAGTCGAATATACGTCTCGCCGCAACTTTCCGTGTTGGGTCCTCCCCTTCACCGAGGACGAGCGTCTGGCCGGCGACACAGCGAAGAATGCGTACCACATCATCTTCGACAGCGCTGTCTTCCACGAAGAGCGTCTCATCGACCGCAAGACTAACGCCCCCTGGAGGTCGACCGCGAGCAGAAGCACCAGCCGTTCAAGATCGCCGACAAGGCCGCAGCTGCTCATCCCCAAGAGTAAAGCATGTCAGTCTGTGAGTGGAAACAAGGTTGATATTCGGAGCGGGTACTCATTTGTCTTGTATAGACGCCAGAAGAGATCAGCGCCAGGTCCACCAAGCCCTTCCTACAAGAAGGCCCTCTTACTTCAAACGACACCGAGCGTCAGGCGATCAAGGACGCGGGCACGATCTCCGACTTCAACGTCCTACATATCATCACGAGCCCGCCGTCGCCGCCGCCATCGCGTACGGTCTCGACAAGGATCGCGGCGATCAGCAGATCATCGGCTGCGATCTTGGTGGTACCTTCGACGTCTCTTTCCGCTCAATTGGCCTTGAGGTGCTCGCCCATCTTGGTGAAGACTTCGACAACCGCGTCATCGCCCGTTTCGTCAAGCTCTACAGGACAAAGACGCGCACCGACATCTTGAGCGACCTCCCCTCGACGGAACAGCTCGAGCGGGACGTTCAGAAGACGAAGCGCACCGCCAAGCTCGAAATGCGAGTTGTTCAAGAACGGCAACGTCACCGAGTCGCTCGCCCGCGCCAAGCTCGCATGCGGCTGGACGCCCCCAACGCTCTCTCTCGTATCATGGCTGTTTAATCATGTTGCTCTACCCTCATGTGTTGAGCCACACCTCGCCTCTGTCGGGCGCAGCCAAAGTTCGGACAAGCGTGCAGTTCCTGGCTATTGTGGGCGAGATGGTCCGCGTAGAGGGCAGCGTGACCGTGCGTGGGTCTCTTGCCCTCGCTCCGCAAAAACCCTTGGTACGCCAAAGCTTAGACGTCGACGAAGGCTTGATCACTTATGCATCGCAGGATTATGAGCGGTTTTTATCCGTGACCATATTACCCTCTCGCATGCTTCGAGCATGATTACAGTCATGCAGTAAGTTCCTCTATACTGTCTCGAGACTACAGTGCATCTGACCGTGCATACGATAGCCTGCACTCTTTGCCCGGACCTGAAGACGTTGACGGAAGGCGGCCTTGCGCTCGTGGGCGAGAGGGGTTCGTTGATTTTTTCTATCAGCCTTGACTCACGTTGTTCAGCTCCGCAATAGGTATCACGCTCAGCGGCGAGCAAAGGGCACATATTGCGCTTGCGTGCGCTGTATACGCCCGTGCGGATCTGTACATGCTCTACGACGTTCTCGTAGCTGTCGACTCACATATGGCGCGACACGTATTTGACAATGTCATCGGCCCTCGAGGTCTGCTTGGCGACAAGGTCCGTGTTCTGGTCACGAACACAGTCGCCTTCGCGCGTCAGTTCGATAAGCTCCTCTTCATGCGCTGGGGCATCGTGCTCGAGCGAGCATCGTCTGCGCAGGCTATGCTGAAACAGGAAAGCGAGCTCCTCAAGCTCACGTGGCTACCGAGATCGCTCTTCGTGGTTTCACTACCTTCCGTTGCCTATGTCTATCACATCGTCATGACGTGAGACCTGCAACCCGCTCACTCTTCTCACTGGCTGACCGTCGTTACTCAGGTAATATCTGGCCACCTCACGCGATGTCAAACATCTGGAGGCCGCGTCGCGCTCGCCGATCTTCTCTTGGTTATCTGAAAACTTGGACGGCCTTTCCACAATCCGCGCTTTCGGCCAGCAGAGCATATTCACGGCCAATATCGAGCGCGTCGTCGGCCGCAACCACGAGTGCTACATTCTCTCGATCAGCATCAATCGCTGGCTGGCGATTCGCCTCGAGCTCCCCGGCGCTGCGATCATCCTGACCAGCTCTATCAATGCGACTACGTTCAACTGGCCTCGTCATCGAGACTGCGGTTTCCTACTGGTCCATCGCCGACCTGACCCCCCGCTGCAGAAGATATGCGACCGTCACGCCAACTTCACCGGCTCGCAGATCGTCGAGTACCGCGCGACGACGGACGAGAAACGGCTCGTGCTCGTCGGCTTTCCGGTAACGCGACGAACCACGGCACATTCAGGGTTAAGGGCGCCATGCAGCTCTATAGCAGGGAGCGCGGCATCAGCCAGCCGATCGAAAAACACGCTTCATGTTTGTAAAGATCAAGCTCAACGGCCACCCACATCCTACCAGGCTGTTCACGTTCTCTGTTCGCACTGGTACGGGCGCCAAGGCGTGTTATGTTGGCGTTGGTACGCGCGTGCAGATCTGACCCTTTTTTCAGCTGTATGTCGTCGAAATCGGTCATGCGGAGGGCAGCCCCATGTTCCAGGAGAAGGCGGTCAACGTGTTCTTCCCGGAAGCGACAAACGACTTCCCGGTTGCGATGCAGGTGTCCCAGCAGCGCAGCGCCATATACCTCTTCACCTTCATCCACCGGTACGACCTCGAGACCGGCGCATGCATTTACATGAACCGCCACTCCGGTGAAGCATCTTCGTCACCGCTGAGCAGAGGCGTCGAACGGGATCATCGGCGTCAACAAGCAGGGCTCCGGTGTCCGTCGACGACCAGACAATGATCCCGTATATGCTGGCCGTCCTCGACAACGTCGAGCTCGCCTTGAAGCTCGCCAGCCGCGCGAACCTCCCGGGTGCGGACGACCTCTAGGTCAACCAGTACCAGCAACTCTTCAGCTCGAGACAGTACTGCCAAGATCGCTGCCAACTCGCCGCGCGGTACCTTGCGCGCTGCTGCTACTATCGAGGCCGTCAAGCAGGCGCCTGTCGTTGTAGGAGAACTGTCGCCTATCCTCCAGTACTCCGACATCCTGCTTGACAAGGGCGAGCTGAACAAGCTCGAGTCGATTGAGCTTGCGCATCCCGGGCTCCAGCAAGGTAGCAAGCAGCTCCTCGAGAAGTGGCTTGAGGAGAACAAGGTCCGCACGCGCCTTTGACTTTATATGCTTTGACTGACAACATGCTAGCTTGACTGTAACGAGGAGCCCGGTGACATCGTTCGCCTGCATGACATGGCCCTCCCGCTCAGCGTCTACCTCCAGGCCAACGCGCCCAACAAGGTCGTCGCCTGATTCGCGGAGGCCGGTCAGACCGACAGGATTCCTCTGTACGCGGAAGGTTAGTTACAAGCCGGACTCCACGCGACTCCAGCACGTCATGCGCACGAACCCGGAGTAGGGCATCGAGTTCGCCGTGCAGCTCGTGGACGACAAGTCCGGGCCGCTCGTCGACATCGAGCGCGTTGTCGACACATCTTCACTGGCCAGAACATGATCCAACCCGCGACGTCGTTCCTTCTCGACGCGCTCAAGGGCAACCGCCCGGACTAAGGACCCCCGCAGACGCGTTTGCTCGAGATGAACCTCGTTCATGCGTCGCAGGTCGCGGACGATATCCTTCGCAATAACATGTTCTTGCACTACGACAAGGCCCGCGTTGCTAACCTTTGCGAGAAGGCCGGGTTGTTGTAACGTGTATGTCTGCCTCGCATTCCTTGGATAAGACCTAGACTGATTGATACGCGGCAGCATCACGAGGACGTTGCGGACATCAAGCGCGTCGTTGTCCACACGAACGCGCTCAGCCCGAGGTGCCCATGACAGGCCTCTCTCAACGGTGCAACCGCTAACATCTATATAGCGGCTCGTCGAGTACTTCAGCCGCCTCACCACTGAGCAGACTCTGGCATGCTTACAGGAGATGCACCGTCTCAACATCCGCCAGAACCTCCAGGTTGTCGTCCAGGCCCGTACGAGCTACCCGACATCCTTGGCCCGATCAAGATCGTCGAGATGTTCGAGTCGTTCAAGAGCTTCCAGGGCTTGTACTACTACCTCTGCTCCGTCGTCAACTTCAGCCAGGACCCGGAAGTGCACTTCAAGCACATCCCGGCCGCGACGCGCACTGGCCAGCTCGGCGCGGTTGAGAGCGCTTGCCGGGAGAGCAACTTCTACCACCCGGAGAAGGTCAACAACTTCCTCAAAGAGGCGAAGCTGACGAACCAGCTCCCGTTTATCGTCTGCGTTCGCTTCGACTTCGTGCACGATCTCGTGCTCTACTTGGACCAGAACGGCCTCAGGAACTTTATCGAGGTGTACGTCCAGCGGGTGAACTCTGTGCGCACGCCGCAGGTTGCTGGCGGCGGCTTGCTCGAAGGGGACGACGAGGGTACTATCAAGAGCCTGCTTGCGAGCATGACGGGCAACTTCCCGATTGACGAGCTCATCGAGGAGGTCGAGTCACGGCAACCGCCTCAAGTTCCTCCTCCCTTGGATCGAGACTCGCGTCCAGGCCGGCAGCCAGGATCCGCCAGCCTTCAACGCGCTCGCGAAGGTCATCGACAACAACAACCCTGAGGCGTTCTTAAAGGAGAACTACGTAAGTATTTGCGATGATGATCTTATCCGCCTTGCTCACAGCGTCTTTGCAGCTCTACAACCTGTTGGCTGTCGAAAAGTACTGCGCAGAGCGCGACCCGTACCTCGCATCCACCGCATACGCTAACGGCATGTGCGGTAACGAGCTGGGGGCCGTCACGAACGACAATGCGACGTTCAAGCAGCAAGCGCGCTACCTCGTGAAGCGTCGTCTGCCCGGGTCGGGTCGTGCGCCTAGGTTCTCTCGCCGGACAACGACCACCGTCGTCAGCTCATCGACCAGATCATAGCAAAACTTGCTAATGCTCCCCGCGATCCGTGCCGATAAGGCCAACTTGAAGGTCGTTGATCATATCGCGAAGCTCTCTGACTACAATGTGCTTGGCGTCACTAGGATTGCGACGGAGCCCGGTTTGTTCGCCGAGGCCCTCACGATCTACAAGAAATAGGAGCACCACGGCTGGCCATGAACATTTTGGTGGAGCACATCGTCAGCCTCGATCATGGTGTCGAGTATGCCAACCCAACAACGTCAACCTGCCCGAGGTTCGAGCCGCCTCGCGAATGCTTAACTCGACGGTCTTCGCATCAAGGACTCGATTGGTACGTGATGCCGTTTGCTAGTTTCTCAACTGCGCGTGTAGACTCCTACATCAAGGCCGGCGACCCTTCGAACTTGCGAGGTCGTTGATATCGCCAACCACGCCGGAAAGCATGACGCCCTCGTCCGTTTCTTGCAAATGGCGCGCAAGACTCTGCGCGATCCCAAAATCGACACGGGACTCGCGCACGCGAAGACTGACTGCCTGCTCGGATATGGAGGAGTGTGTTGCGCCTCTAGTCTCACAATAGGTTGCTGATGTCGACTTCTTCAGCTACTGCAAGGCCCGTGCTGTCTCAAGAATCAGCGCAGATCAGTCTAACAGGTATGTTCCTCGCCCATCTGACGTCCTTCCGCTGAACTCGCTCTACTTAGCCTCGCTTCAGAAGTTTGTACGTGAACACAGTGAGAAGGAGAAGGACGGGGCAGCAGGAAGACCGCTTCTTCATACCGCCCCTCGTGCGCGCTGGTGCTGAACCGTTCTGCGAGAGCAGGAAGGAAGCTCTCGTGCAGCACACAACTCGGCAGGTCCTGCCCCTCGCCGCTCAACTGCACGTATATGCCTCGGAGGGCGTCCTTGTCGACTGGTGGCGCAGGTGCGGGAGCGCGAGCTCGCGCGTGCAACGAAGGCAGGTGCAGTCGAAGCCGTAGGATGTCCGTAATCGTTCCTGGCGCGTACGCACATCCAGAGCTGGGTCAACATACGGAATCGTGATCTTAGACGAGGTCAGTACCCGCGAATGCTTCTACACAGGGATGTCACACACCTCTTCTCCCTGCTGGATAGCGGATACAACCACCACCTCCATCCGAGGCGGCTCGTTCGGCGAGAAGACGAACAGCGGCACCGCGTCCGGCGCGCAACTATGGTTGAACGACCTGCTCGACTCGACAAACACGCCCGCCGCGACGGGCTCGAGATGAGAATGTACGACGAAGTTGTTACTCGAACCGCGACCAGACTGCATCAGACTGCATCCGCCATACTCGCGTCGAGACCAGGACAGATTGGCAGCGTCGAGCTCGGTGTTGGATGAGGTAGCAGGTCGATGATGATGGCGTCGACGACGGTTGGCACGGCAGAGGACATAACGTGATTCAAGAGGAGAGCGTCTGCGCGGCGCGAAGGATCCAGACGCTGGAACGTAGGACTCGTGACAAACGCGTTGAGCGACTTACAGAGCTTTTTGTGGCCACCCGCTGTCCAGTGCGCGTTCTGGCCTCAAATGACGCGTCAAGAGAGAGCATAGAGCTCAAGCAAGTGACTTGCATTGGGTGCCGCAGTAATAGGACATAGAGCAGCGCGAGCAACGGCGCAAGTCGGACGACGCGCGCACGGCGCAGGCAATGGTCGCAGCGTTTGCCCTTCTGGTTGTCGAGTAACGCGACGGAGACTCCAACGGAGCGTGATGCACGGCTTCCAGCCTGTATATCTGTGGTCGCAGTCACCAGCGAGCGTGCACCAGGGAGCGGATGCGGCTTCAGCGTGAACATGGCTGGTCAAGTCCAAGATGCGGATGCGGACAAATGCGGCCCGCACACGCCGCTTCTCCTCCTACTTCCACCATGGCCAGGGCAACACCAAGAACCTGAAGCCCAAGTCCCCGCCCAAGCGCGCCGCGAAGCAGGACCTCAAGAAGGGCAGGCGCGCCATCACACCCAAGAAGGCCAGTCTCGTAAAACAGGTCAAGCTGCGCCAGGTTCGTTCTATCCTGCCACTCTCCGTCGCTGACGTCTGCCTCGCCCTTAGGAGCTCAGTGCGAAGATTAACCGCTCCGTTGAGGGCCAAATGGTCTCCGCCGCGAGCAGCGGCAAGCTCACTATCATGAAAAACGCGGCTCAGGGGAGCACAGAGTGCGTCCCATCCCGCACACCGCATTGTCAACCAACTAACACCTACTTCATCGTGTAGTACCAAGACGAAGAAGCCCTGAACTCTTCGGTTGCGGATTGTCATTGCGGCGAACTTTCGCAACTCTCGCAAAAGCGCTGCAGGTGACCATTGACCAGCCGCCAACGCTCGCTCTCGGGTGTTCGACGCCGACATTCAGTCATGCTGTCGCCGAGGCGAACCTATACACTGTACCGATATCGTCGCGCCCTTCGACGTTGTAATCATCTCCCTCGTCAACTGTGTTCATAGGTCTTCACGCACGCGCGTACGTACGCAATGTACACCAGCCTTGCCTTTTCGCGCTCCAGAATGTTTGAACCTACGTCCATCCAGCAACACGTGGAGGCGTGGTACATTGACTGGAGCTCATGTTCAAACGTCGTGCTCGATCCCTCGCTCATTACGAGCCGAGCCGTTTGCAATCCGCTAAACGTGTTACTCGCAGATCACATTCTTCCTAAAGCATATCCAACTCGCAATCTACCTCCTAATTGCCCATTTCCACCCGTCAACCAGCGCTCTCGCACGCGTCCGCGACCCTTCGAGCGAGTACACATTATCCTGCGCCTCTGCGAGCATCTTCACTGCCTGCATCAACCCGTCCTACAGTCGTACAAGCTCAGCTCAATCCTCGATTTCGCGCGCTGCGGACGCACCTCAAGAATATCCTGCGCGAATGCCCCGGGTGTCGCATTCCTCGCTTCGATTTCGCCTATCGCAGCCGCTACCTCTCCGAGCACCTAAACGTTCCCCGTCAGAGTCGACCCGCCGAATGTGCGTGTGCGTACCTCGGGCGTAAGACGGGCTTTACCCTTCACAAGTCGTCCAATGGCCGCCTTCCACTTCCACGCCTCCTCCGCACTAATCGGGCCCCGCGGCGCTTGCCAGTTATCCACCGCATCTCCGTTCCCGCTATGACTCCCGTTCTGCACGCTCTTACTCGGACTCGGGAGTGTGATACCATGCACCTTGCTCGGTGGCGAAGCAGGCTCGCTCCCGACTTCGTCAATACACGAGGTACTCTCCCGCGCCTGCGCATCGCCGTCAATCCCATAGGAGATCTGTGACTTCGCCTCCCCTGGCGGGTCGTCATCGCCCCGATCAATCTCTTCGAACTGGAACGGCTCATACAACCGAACCTCCTAAAACGTTTGTGCGTCGACGAAACCCGACTATCTCTGTTTGTGTGATATGCCTTAGACTTCGTTGAATTACCCGCCAACAGAGTCTGAGCTCTCTGAGCTGGATGAGTCGGATTCCAGCAGCGAACTCGACGACTTGGACGAGCTTCGCCGCGGCGCTCGCGTTCCGGCGCAGCCGAATGAGCTCCACAGGTCTCAAGGCCGGTCTGGTGGTTACGCCGGACTCGCACCCTCACAAACGCCGAACACTGCGAAGGTCTACGACTCGAGCACACACGCCGCTCCCTGACATCTGCCTGGGTATGACGTTTGCATTACCAATCAAGTCTGGCCTGACACGAACGTTGTAGATCACGTCTCCCGGGAACGGACTCGCATCTGTGTTGTCTGCAGGCTAATCAGACTGGATGTAGCGTTGCAGAGGATAAGAGATTGGACCCCTATTTCTAGATCGCGAAGAGCTGCAGCGGCCGCCTCGGAGATCACCTTCTCGCATTCGAGCGCCGCCCGCAGCCTCAAGGTAGAGAAAGCCACACATATTGGAAGCACCCGACACTGCGCAGGAGGTCCACAGGTCCCAGCTCGTTCGACCTTCCATCCCGCCAAACGACAATAAACGAGGCTACGGAATCGACTAGCCTCAGCATCCCGGGCCAAGCGCGAGCCCCGTCTTGTTCGTAGAAAAAATGTTATTTCGTAAACCCATTGTTTCCATTGCGAGAGACGTCTCGCACCAAGGAGAACCGGTACCTCAGGAGATTCCTCATTCGGAGGGAATTGACCGGCTTGATCTGAGTGACGGTTAGGCATCGGAATAGAGAGGTAATCTTGGGTTCTCACCCTGGTGGTTGTCCATGAGTCGACTGGGTTCCCTGGTGAGTGATCAATGGAAAGATAGCGAGTCTCGCATTTCATATATTTCATAGGCCGAACATTGCTTGCATGCGGGCCGGTTCCCACCCCTTCCAAGCGCGAAACATGTCTTCTCCCGCATGGGTGCAATGCACGGGACAAGAACCGCTCTGTACTCGGCCACAACCTCGCGACGGTTGACAGGTTTAACACGCAG
Source organism: Exidia glandulosa HHB12029 (assembly GCA_001632375.1). Taxonomy (NCBI): domain Eukaryota; kingdom Fungi; phylum Basidiomycota; class Agaricomycetes; order Auriculariales; family Exidiaceae; genus Exidia; species Exidia glandulosa. The sequence continues at coordinate 53,471 of KV426017.1, forward strand.
AATCTCCACGGCCACCAGCTCTTTCTTGTCGTCGTCCGACGGGCGCCTGTATGCACAATGACGATCGCTCTTATGCGCGGATTCCTCGGTTGCTTGGAGGGCCACAGACAGCATGCTATCGCCGTCGACGTATTCAATACGGACAGGCCCACCGTCTCCGCGTCGGCGCAAGTCAGAGCAAGCGAGGCGGAGGTAGGGGCGGAAAGCAAGAACGGGGGCGGCGCGCGGTCTCCCAGATGCCCAATCTCTCCTTCCTGCCAACAGCTCAAGTTTGGCGGAGGAGACGATCTGAGTATGCGTAGTCTCACGGTCGCGAGAGGAGAGCTGGGTAATCGAGGTGTCGATATCACCTATAGCGGGGCTGTCGTGAAGAGTGATCCCTTCTTTTGCGCACTGTGGCCCTCCCGCCAGTGCGAGATAATCTCCCGCACCCCTCGTGCTTGTCGTAGCAGCGGCATTTCCCTCTCGTTGCTATTCCTGGTACTTGTAGATACATTCTTATGCCCGTCAATTCTTACTTCAGTCTTATTCGTGCGGGACGATGTCATGGCAATCTTTCAGGGGCATTGGACAGGCGGCTGTGTGACAGCGGCGATCATTCCGTATTGGGGTTTGGCAGGGTTTGGCACGCTCCTCGTGCATATCAAATACCAGTGCCATCTTCGGACGTAGCAACCGTAGGCCGTGAGGATCAGAGAGCCGCGCAGAGCTCTGCGCGTAGTGGCTAATATTACCGATGCATGAGTCAACGCAACATACGGGACCGGTGCAACGTGTACATACGTGTACATACGTGGCACCGACGTGGCGCCGACGTGTTCGTCTCCGTGTCCGACATAGACCAGGACCGAACGGAGCGAACTCGTACCTCCGGCCGTGACTTGCATCACGGGCCGTACCAGCGAATGTTCGCTCCTGCTTGCCTTCCGTCCTCTGCGACTTTTCGTGGTTGACCTTGTAGCATAGAATAGAGGACAAACGGGACACTTCACGGCGTTGAACTCGTCGACAGCAGCGCGTTAGACATGTTTAAGCGCCGAAACCGATCCCGCGATTCGGATCTGCACGTCGGAGAATCCCGTCATCACCCCACGCACGAACAGACTATGGCACTACTACAACTACGTGCGATCACCTTCACACGCGTTTCTTTGAGTGGAAATGTGCCTTGTAAGAGAGCGGCTGCAATAGAGCGGGCTATAAAAGCCCGGCCGCGCCCGGCTTTTCCCTTCCCTCCTGCGCTCGTACCACCACATTCCCTGCTGTCTTCGTCGCCGTCCACGACCTACTCCATCCCCTTTACTGGCCACGAGCTTCACCCGCCACTTTGTCTTTCGTCTCCCAAGCTTTCGTCATCGTCGCTGACCACTCTCGCGTACGTCGTCGTCGTCGTCTTCTGCGTCTTACACCCGTACTCATACGCTCTGCAGACTCTCATGGCTCAAATTACCGCCTCGATCGTCGTCGTGGTCGCGCAGTGTCACGTACGATGCCATTCACGCCGTACGCCCATCCTCATCGCGCCGCGTGCACAGAGTTTTCTCCTGCACGTCGCCTCTTTTCTCGTCGTCGTCGCTCGACGTTATTACGTACGTCGTCAGCTACGCCCTCGCCCGCTCCTCATCGCGCCTCCTCAGCAGGCTGTTCTCGTCCACGTCGCCGACGACGTCGTCGCCTTTGTCACCGCGCACTACCACGTACGCGCTTCAAGTCGTTCTTGTATCTTTGTCGCTGTCGCTTACTGGTTCTCTAGCTCATCCTGAACAAGGTCCAGGCCCGCTTCATTGCAGTCGGCGTCAACTACACGGTGCGTAACGTATACTCCACTCGCGTTCTCCAGACTAAGTGCGTCGTATAGTTCGTCTTGGGAACCTTCGCCGTCATCGTCATCGCCGTCTCCAAGAACGACCTCAAGTACGCCGGTACCGTGGCGTATTTAGCCCTCGCCTTGCTCGCCACCGTCTTTGTCGTCGGCGTCCTCGACGCGTACGGTCATGCGCCGGAGCAGGCGAACGACTTTCTCGCCTTCTTCGCAGACATTGTCGGCGCTGTTGCGGAGGTACAGCGCGCGGGGGCTGCGCCGGCTCAGTAAGCCCGGTCCCACTTTCGCCTTTGCAGCTCCCTCGCGGTGGTTTGTTCGTCGTTCCTCTGTTAGTGCTCACTGTACACTAGTTTAGTTTCCGTTGCATTGTCTCTCGCCTTTCCCCGTGTCTCCGTTGTTTCAGTGTTGCTAGATGTATATTAGAGTGCTTTCTTGCCGCTCCCGTCGTCGTGCTTGCTATGTCCGCTGTTGCTCGTGTATACTACAATGTCCTTCCTTGCTACCTGGTGCTATCGAATGCTGCAACTGCTATTAGAGCTTCGAGCACACTCATGTGAGGGTACATTTCCGTAAAGGTGATTGTTCATGAGTGTCTCGTGTAGGAGTTGCACCCCCGCCGGTATTTTCCGGGGTGCATGGGAAGGGAGGAGAGGCATGGCGAGGTCTTGCTGCTGTTGGTGTTCACATAGCACTCTGAACTCAATTTCTCACAGAGACAGTCCTGACTATGTTCGAGGTAGTGACTGACCGAGTTCTCGGCGAGGTCAAATCATATGCATGCATCAGAACTCTTCTCATGTCCAGACTATCCCGTTCAGGCTGCTCCTTCCAGTACAGGCTAGGGCCGCCGCTTGACAACTTCATCGCGTAGGCGCTGCATCAACCCATACTGCACCCTTGTGTCACCTTCATCGCTCTCTTTAGTCTTCAACGTCTACGCTCCCCAGCGCGATTACCCCGCTCTCCGTCAACACATTGAGGAGCCACGCACCGCCTAATGTCGGCCGTCGACCTCCGAAACCCGAACAAGAGCGCCGTTTGCCATGACAGGCAACGCGCGCAACAACAATTTCATCCGCCTTCGTCGTTACACAGCAAGCGCTCCCTCAGCGCGATTACCCGCTCTCCGTCAACATTGAGGAGCCACCCACCGCCCAATGTCGACCCTGACATGGGATACGGTCAGGATCCCACAGGCAGCTCCGTCGACGGCAGCGGGGGCAGCAGCGGGGAGCATATGGACGACGCAAAGCCCATGGACGGCGTTGTGCAAAACGGGATGTACGGCTACAACGTTCTCGGCGGCGGCGGCAAGGCACCGACCTCAAACAATTTCGTTACAAAACTCTACCAGTACGTCCACTATACACTCGCTGAAAGCCTACTCACCCGCCTCTGCGCAGGATGATAAACGACCCCAAGTCGGCGCACTTTATCTCGTAGACGGAGCCTCCACACGCTTGCACTAGTACTCATTCCGGCGCAGAGGGTGCGGAGCGGGCATGGGATGAGGATCTACGGCTGTCATTGACTTCACGCGCGGAAAGTTTGTGTATGCCATGCAGTTGGATTGACAGTTCAGGGCACGATGGGGGCCAGCGAACGTGTGGGGCAAGCCCCTGTCTTTAGACCATGAGATTGCGATCAAACGAGTGCTGCTCTGCCCTTTATAAGACCCTGCTCAGCGCACATTCTGTCCCAGAAATGGCTCTTGACTCCGACCACCATGACGCGCGTCCGGGCTCGACAACCCGCCACACCAGCGTCTCAACAGCTCGCGAGGGGTCAGACTACTGGCCTCGACACAGACTGGTCCCGCCCACCGCGCCGCGCTTGCCGCCACTTCGTTCTTGACGAGCCCATGCTCAAATCGCTCACGGACTGTTGCCTCGCGGTCCACGACATTGTGCACTTATGGCGCCGTCACGCACCAGAATCACGAAGAATTCCTCTGGCAACTCGCTATCGATGCCCATGCACTTACGCACACCGCGCTCTCCTCCTTCCGCGACGTGCGTCGCGCTACGTCAGCCGGCGCTTCTGCACCGCCACCGCCCGCCGCCCGAACAACTCGACTGCCGTCACAACCCGCCACCGTTATAGTCATCATACAGTCACTGCAGTGAACCCAACACCAGTGAAACACCAGTGACACAACATGAGAGGCAGCGAGAGGCGGGACCGGGGGAAAGGACGCGCAAATGGGAAGCCGCTTGCCGAACGAGGTCCGGCCGAGGACCAACCTCCAGCGCCGTTAGCGGAGATAATACGCCTTATATCGTGTATTATGGGTGCTTCATTACATGCTCGAGAATGTATTTGCGCTGTGTTGTGCCACTGTGAACCAACTATCAAATTTATTTTGAATTTACGAGAATTACCGTCACCGGTTCAGCTGTGCGGCAGACGCCGCGTCCTTGCCGTCACCGCATCCCGCTTGAATGCAGACACGACGCACGCCGCCACAGGACATCTCGCTCTCTGTGACATTGGCGGCCTATTATCCTGGATGTGCCGTTCCATGATCTCATCGTGCTTGACATCATTCTCGCCAACCGGTCGCTCACAACATCGATGCGACGCACTCGCTGCTCACCGACATCCGCTCGATCAACACGGACTCGTGGGTCGTGCGCTATCCCAAGCTCGCACAGAAGCCCTCGTCGCTCGTCCGGAGCATGTCCTTCGTCGAGGAGCCCGCCGCCGCCACGCGCTAGGTCGTCCTCACCGCACCTAGGTACCCGCTCCAGCGCTCCGTCACCCTCGCCAACCTCGCCGATTACAAGGACCTCGTCGAGGACGCAGAGGCGACAGCCGCGCTCGTCAAGGCGTCCATCGCCAACCTCGTCGAAGAGCGCGTACAGACCAGCAGCCCTGCAATTCGCTGTTCTGCGAGGTGCACGATGCGGCCGAGAACGACGGTGTCGAGGAGGTGCACGTGGTTACCTCCTCATCTGGTCGATTGGCAGGCCCAGCAGGCACAACTGGATTACACCAAGGTGCACAAAGTGCGTCTTCGTCCTTTACGACTGCTCGTTTCGCTGCTTACTGGATCTGGATACGTCTAGGGCAGAGTCGTCTTCGATCGACTCGATCTTGCACACCGTTCTCGCCCCACAGCGCTGCACGCGACTTCTGCCTCAAGATTCGCCACGCCACGTGTGTGAGCCCAGTTTCGTATGCGCGGCAACTCTCGCTGGCGACACGGTCTTCGTACACCTTATCACTATCATCGACATCCACGTCCGCCCCAGCGACGACGTCAATCAAGTGCGGTGGCCGTTTGCTCAGTACCGGAACTCCGTGCCGGGTGTCTCAACCACGTCGACCTCGACTCAGACTAGCTGACAAGGTATCCGGATGATTCACCCCAGCTAGACGCAGTAAGCCACTTCTTCTGTATTTCCTCGTAACCTTTTCTGATCCCACTTCGTCCAGGACTGTCACGGAACGTTTACCCGCTTCAAGGCAGCAGCACTGCGGTCCCGATCTCTCCTGGAACCATGTCGACGCCCCATTTCAGCGCCTGCACGTGACGAGAGACCGGCGTACGGCTATGCTCGTCTACACTGCGTGCATGGTCAATCTGGTGCGGGCAGGGGCGAGCTTCCCAACGATGTCGCGGGCGCGCTAGCGGATGCGCTGATCGTGCACTTCTACCCTCGGTGGTGGATTTGGAAACTGCTATCGCCGACACGATCACCGTCGGTGAAGGCCTGCTCGCTGCCATTCTGTACGCGCTGGCGCGCAGCGCGGTAATTCTGGCCGCGGACACAGGTGCTACGCACCTGTGGTTCCGACAATGACGCGGCCGTTGGTAGAGCATTCGAGCGCGCTCCCCATTCCGGCCAGATGTTTTCCACTATGTTTGCTAATCCCATCGAACAGTTCCTTACCACCGACGAAGGGCATCGCGTCAAGGTCGCATGGGTCCCTGGTCACGGGGACTTGGAGGGCCAGGAGGCGCCCGACAGACTCGCTAAGGCTGGGACGAGCCTGGCATTCTCGCTCCCAGTCTCGCTCACAATCACACGCGCTAAGCGCGCTGTTAGGGACCGTCTACTCGCTTCTTGGCGCATGGAATGGCTTGCCAACGAGCGGCGCAATGCATACACGCCCGCCAACCGCATAGCTCCGTCTACTCGCCCCACCCCACATCTGGTACCTCGACAAGGGCCTCCATGCGCGTGTTCCAGTGTCGAATGGGACACGCGTTCATGGGCGAGTATTACAAGATGATCAACAAACCAGACCGCGGGCTCGCATGCGTATGCGGCGCGCCTCTGCAAACCCGCGAACACATACTGGTCGATTGTCCGGAGTATGACCGGCACCGCGGTATCCTGCGCGAGTACTCCCAGCAGCTCATCGTCTCCGACCTGCTTGGGACGCGCGGCGGCATCGCGGCGACGGCCAAGTTCATCCAGCGTTCGCGCGACCGACCACCCTCGATGCAGAAGCCCAAGACGAGTAGATACGGCGCGCCGCGTCCGCCCCGACCCCATACTCTCCTCACAAGCCCGCCCCTACCGCTAACCCCTACGGCCTCTTGTATGCTTGACCCGTACCCCATGTCCATGTTATCTTACAGAACCACTACTTCCCGCCACGAGCTGCCCGGACGTTTCGACTGATCGGCTGCATTGTACGCGCATAGGACTCTACAAGTAGCACAGACCCCCATTCCCCTTCCACCCCCCTTCCCTTCGTCCCGTACCGTATACCGCGTCCGTCCCCGGCCACTGTGTCTTAGCTCTGTGAAGCTTATTGCAGTATAAATACAATAATTCATCATCAGCTGCTGCGTAGCATCTCCCTCTCAGGCTATCGCGCATGCCCTCAGCTTGCGGTGCTCGAGACCTAACGATTGCGGCTTTAGTATCCGACGTGTTCGAGACGAATGCGAGTCAGGTCGGGTATCGATCAGGGTGGTCGAGGCGTTGTTCTCACGGCGTAGGTCGAAGGGCAGCTGCACCCCGTCCAGAATATCGTTCTCGTGTCTTCAAGGAGACGACGTATGAGGAGGCGCGGTTGGGTTCGAAGTATATGCTACTAGTCGTCAGCGGGCTTTAGCGACGTGTCCGCTTCGTGGGTTTGGTTTCCGCAACGAGTTCTCTCGGCGTACCGGAGTGGTCCAATGTCCTCCAGCTGTACTCAGAAATTCTAGGAACCGGTTTCTGCGGATTCATCTACCCTCAATGCAGCGGCACTGGTCTCAAGAGTAACTGAGCCGACTATTGTTTATTCACCAAACTCTCGTTGCATACTCCTTCATCGTGACAATTATCGGCTTCAGGTGCGCAACGGTTCGTGGTATCACATGAAGGACAAGCTACCAGCGTGTATGTCGCCAACAACGATGTTCATATGCACGTCTCCGAACTGGTCGCGGTGAGCCTGTCCTTTGGGTCATTTCTTAGGCACAATTCAGACCGTGCGTTGCTTACAAAAATTGCGTCCAAGGCAGCTCTGACACGACGGTCCTGAATGCCTTCGGGAGTGTGTCCATCACAGCAGCGGCAAGTTGTTCGATTGCGCCTATCCGAATCATGCGAACGCGGTCCACGCTGTTGTGCGCGAGGACTTTGCTCGACCTCGCAAATGGGGATCTGAAACGGGTAGTCAGTCAGACGCGTGTAAGCTGATTCCAGTCCATACATCGTTGTTCTCCACATTAATCGAGAGAGGAGGGTAGGAATGTTCGGCGTTCCCGTTTCGTTCTCCTTCCATGTCTTCCCTATTGGGACTCCAAGAACCTAGTTCTTCTGTTGGCGGTCGGCTTGCCTCGCGGAGATCCGGTAGGAAGCGAAGTAGTTCGGGCTGCAGGCAAGAGTTGCGGATTGATAAGAAAGAGCAGCGAAGAACGCACGACGATGTCATGGGCAGTACCACCATGCAATGTATGCCACCAGTCTGTATGTCGGAAGGAATCCATTATGTATGCATCGACGGGGACGCCAGTAGATGAGGCGTGCTCCATGTACGCCAGCCACAGCCTCGCGTTATCGAACGAAACGCGAGGGAATGTGTTCATAATTTCGGCGAGGGCCAAGTCACGGCCCGAAACCGCCAGGTGGAGGAGTATTCGGTGCACAAACTCATCGCGAGACCAATTTCCTGAGGAGCGAATGATGTATGGTCGAGGAATATTCGCCTCCCCTGCTGTAAGTGATAGCGGACTCTACGAGCAGCTCAGCTATATATAGCCGCACGCCCGAACGGAACGTTCCACGTACCAACACATCGCATCCAGGATCTTCTGATTCTCGCTCTCGCTCCGTGGTCTGGATTACGGTCTTAGCATATGGATCCGCACGAAATACTACACATTGAAGAAGGCGGAAGCACCTCCCAGTCCGACGGGTCCAAGGCGGTCGAACAAAGTTCATCGAAGTCGCTGCCTCCATCGTCGTTCAGCTCCTGCACTCCGAGGTCCGACGGGTCCAAGGAGGTCGAGCAAAGTTCATCGAAATCGCTGCCTCCATCGTCGTTGAGCTCCTGCCCTTCAAGTGATCTCAGAGGTGTGCGGCGCATACTAGACTGCTTACCTCCTTGCACTTGAGAGAGAGAGCTGTATTTATCCAGTCATGGGGTCTTTGTCTATAAAGATACAAGCTGCCAGGCATTGTTTCAGCACAATGGTTTCGGTCGCGGACAAAGAAGTGGCGATGTCGCAGAACAAATGTCTCGTCGGTCGCGTCCTTGAGGATTATGTACACAAATCGCATTGTGGCAGCGCAGAAGGTTATTCGCGACGACGGCGCCTTGTCGGCGCCTAGTCGTGGTTGCGTACCAATTCGCGCTGTACCGTCGGACGACGCGAGGGGTTCTTGACCTCGCGGGACAGGATCCGTCTAAGGACCACTCGTCAGCCTCACAAACACCGCCAAACTTTCGAAACGGCTATGAGCGATGCGTATCAATGTGACAATAGAAGAACAATGCTCTCGATGTGAAACAGCGTCCCAAAGAAGACACTTTCGCAGGAATGTCCCACACGCAGATACTTAAAACGACAAGTCAGTCAAGGGGAGCATTCGGAGACCCGTCTATTCCACCGACAGATGTTTCCATTAGCTCTCCTTTTTTCACGCGAGCATCTTGACGTAATGCGCGTTCGTGTCCTGACCGACGGAGCATACGCTGCTGTCGATCAGCATATCGGACGTAATCCGCGAGCCTTCCACTACGAGTGTCGTGTCTCCGTCCGGCAGCGCAGGCATCTTCACCACTTCGCCGTCTTCTATACAAGGCATGGTTCTTGTAGTACCAACACACACATAAGACGTGCGGCGCGCCTCGCCTGGCCAGGAGATGCTCTCATTCTGGCTCTCGGCGTTGACGGCGCGTATGAGAGTGTTACGGACGACCAGCTCGCTCGCGCCGCCCTTGCAAAGTATGTCTTCGCCCAGACCTGATCTACCGTCTGACTCCCATAGATGCTTGAGGAACATTCCAAGGCGAGGAAGGAGACCTGAAATTTTGTCATAGTCTGTCTATGTATCGTCACGTGTGGTGACTGGGGTTGGAGGGCAAAGAGACTGTAATGGTCTACGTGACACTACGTACACATACAAATACAAATCCGGAGTTGGAGTCCGTGCGTAGGTGCGAGCGTCGACTTGTCGAGGGTGCGCACGCGGTCTGTGGGTTGAAACGACCGCTCGAGTAAATTAGCCGGCGCGTAAGAGCTGCGCCGGAACTCCGCATTCCACTGGCACCGCTCCGTCCAGCGCGCGACAAGCATCGTCGTCATAGACAAAGCCTTTTCGTACCCAAGCTTGCAACTCCTCAGACCATGCTGGATTGACCGGCGACGGGAGCCAAGGGTCGCCAGACATCTCGGGCTGGGGGTTCAGCTGCGCAGGAGTACCAGTGTAGCCGTTGACCGGTGCAAGCGACCGGAGGGTCGTTACGCCTGGAGGACAGACGACGTCGGCGGTGTCAATTATCGTTTGCGGTCAGCTCGGCTATGAGTGGTACTGTGAGCAGGTCGGACGACTACAGGCTCTGGGGGCGTGCTGCGCGTCTTTTGATGCCGCTGAGACGAGTGGACTGGGGATGCGGCTGGTCTACGACTGCGTCGGAAGGCGGTTTGCTGGTCTCCTCGAGGCCACGGGACAGCCGGCGGTAGACTTCGAAACGAACGGGAGTTGAGAGCCGGATGGGGTTCTTCGCGCCAACTGCTATGAATAATACATTGATAAACGCGAGGTTCTGTGGCATATACACCTAGCTCACGTTGAAGACCGTCCCAAAGGGCATGGCTGCCGGACGGAAGAGTGGTAGAAGTCAGAAAGTGGGAGTGCGCCGAGTTGTCGTCGTCCGACTCTTCTTGGTCATCTACATCATGCTCGTCATTGACGTTTGCATGATCGTCGTCAAGGACAGTTTGAAGTAAGTCCTCGAGCGCGACGTCGGCGACGTAATACTGGCACGTCTGTGGATGCTTTCAGAAACGGCACCTTCACGAGGGCAAGACTGACGTCGACTATGCTATTGCGTGTACTCGTCATAGCGAGAGAATGTGCAAGCGATAACGCAAATGTATCCCGCCAGCAATGTCTTGGATTACGATCGTCGATTCGCGTGGTGAGAGAAAGCGCACTGGGTACTCCTACTCCGCCCGCGTCAGATTGGTCTTGGTCCGTCTTCATCCGCTGCCTGCGCCCACAACCAGACGGCTCTTAACCTGCTCGATGCTCAAGCGCTCGGTCACTCACACTGTACGTCCCCTCTTTATTCTGCGGGATAGTGTCGACAGGACGCTGTTCAACTAGCTGCCCAGTTGCGCATCCCGCAGTCTGCTGCTCGGAACGCGCTTGCTAACTCCACCCTGCGCCTCAATGCTCTCTAGATTGAACTGCACGTAGGCCCCGCGTCCGCAGTCGACACCGTATCGGCCGTCTGTCGGAGTTGGCGCAACATCGCCATCGCTGCCCCTTCCCTCTGGTCGCATCGCCCTCGCCTCTGCCTCCGAAGGTCCCTTGCATCGGAAAGGCGACGCGCTCTGCTGAGTGTTCGCGCGCTGCTCCGCTGCCAAAGGTCTGCATCGGATGGAGCGTTGTACGCGGGATAAGAAAGAAGCTCCCGCCATAGACCTGCCAGCCGTCGTCCACGTCGTCGAGTTCCTGCGCCGCAGACCGCTCCCATCCAAAAAGGCCAAGGAGTACGTCGAGCAGCTGCCGGACGCGCACCCTGCAAATGCATGCTCAACCGCAACGGCGTCGCCGACCTTGGCTGGGCGCTGTTGTCCGAGTCCCCGCAGTACAGTCGTATGACAGCGCGCCTGCTTCTCCTCATCTACAAACCCGGCGTGCGGCCGCGGCAGAACATCGTCGAGGGCGTCGCGCACCGGCTCGCGGTCGCGGGACGCTGGAGCCAGATCCCGGGCACGGTCGAGCTCGGGGAGCGCGTCGCGGGACGCACGACGAAGCTGCTGCTCACCTGGAAGACGCGCGTGCGCTGATCGAGTGCAGCGAGTGGGGCCGGGTCGAGGGTATGCTCAGCGAGGTTCGCGAGAGTTTCGCGACGCGGACATCGCGCTGGACAGGCGCACGTGGCACATAGGCGTGTATGCTCAACAGCGACTTGCCGCGCGCGCGCGACTATCTGAACGCGATGACGCGCGGGGGCTTGCCGCCGGACGACATCACGCACGTCGCCATCGTCGCAGCGTACCATGCGGTTGGCAAAAAAGACGACGTCGAGGCGCATTCGAAACGCTTCGCGGACACGATCCTGCTACCCCTCCTCAATACCTTCGTGGCGTGAAGCTTGACATCAGTATCTATAACGCATTACTTCTGCGCTCCTTCGACCGTGCGGCTCCTCGCTCTTCCAAGCCACCCTCGCCCACATGCGCAAGATGAACAGCGAGCCGGATCAGAAGACGGGCAACATATTCCTGCACTACCTCTCCAACCGTGGTATCCGCCCGCGCCAGCTCATCCGCATATGCACCATCTTCGCTACCTTCCCACCGCACTGCCGCCCTCCATCGGGCACATCAACTCGATCCTTGCATCCTTAATGCGTCGTCGTCGGTCTGCGTACCAGAAATGTGGACTTGCCGAACTGCAGCGCCCGGACGAGAAGACGAACCTCGTGTCAACTGAGGGTCTACCCCACCTCGCACTCGAAGAGCCTCCATTGCGCGAGTTCGACGCGGTGCCGTACGACCCCAGTGCCGGTCTCGCGAACCCGCAGCACCGTCCGCTCGTCGAGCTGCTCGCCCTCATTTTGAATCACAATGTCCGCAGCAACACGTCGACGTTTGCGCTCCGGCTGTGGCGCGACGCTGTGACGCGGCTTGATATGGACGGTGCGCGCACGACGTTTAAAGAGATGACGGAGCGCGGTATCCGGTCCAACTCGCGGCACTTCACTATCCTCATGGACGCGTGGGCGACGTGACGTAGCGGAAGGGCTCATGAAGGTCGCGGACGAGGAGAACGGCGTCGAGTCGAGTCGTCACTGGCCAAGCACGATCCGGTCCTGTACGGTGTTGGGCGAAGGCGATGACAGGTCTTTGGACGCTCTGAAGTCTCTGGCATCACACGTCGACGCCACCTCGGTCACGCGTCGTTTGGTCCACATGATGCCTGATCAAACCGAACACGGTTCGGTTTGGCTCTGTTGCCTAGTCTCTCTCCCCTTCCCCATCATCTCGTCAAAGCGGAAGTGCCCCAAGTTCCTCAAGGCCTCACCCGATCATCGGACAAGCGACAAGCTATTCTGTTGACGCCAACAAGTCAACCACGAGACCCTTGTCACGAAGACAATGGTACCGTTCGGTCGTGTCTTTGTTCTGGCCTTGTAGCACTTTGACGTACCTTGCGCATGTATAAGGATCGCGATGAGCTGCATCCATTCGGGCTCTCGTTAAGCCCCAGCTTCAACTCCATACGAACTTCACGACTGTCATCTCATGAACGCATTCTCCATATCGGTCTCGCTTTCGAAGGTGGCGGCCTTTCTGACCGGGCCACTGGAGCGCGATGTGGATGCCGTCTCGCTCGGTCGTATGCAGGAAGCTCTTGCGACAAATTTTGCGCTGCACTTTGTGGAAAACCGCCGCCACGACGTGTTCTCACTCGAGGGTAGCATCATGCCACCAAAGCCAATACTCCGCGCGAGCTTTACTGTGCGCATACGCTGGTCAACATGGTTTAAAGCCCTCTCGCCATCCGGCCGACCCATCCTCCTTACCGTCATCGAAGATCGTGTAAGGCCGCAAACCTTCGCCACTGCAGCGCAGCCTCTCCACTCCCCGGAGCTGCCGCGCACGTTGTGCTACGTTAGGAACGAGGACCGATTCACCTTTGCTGCGTCATCCCTCAAACATTCGAATGCCCCTTTCGTCCCAGACCAGTACAATGTATTGCCATCATCCAGGATATTATCCAAGCCGAGCCTCCGGTACGCAGCGACGCAGCCAACTACTCGTCCCTTCGTGAAAGCGCTCACGCCTTTGCTAGCAGGTCACCCACTCCAGCCGCGCAAATCCCGATACGCTCTGCCACATTGTACTCTCCCGAGACGCGTGCACAAGACGACTGCGCTGAAGCGTCTCATGAGACTGGGCAGAATCGCCGCGCGCGCCGACAGCGTGGGGGTGTCAAGCATAAGCAACGCGGTATATACGTCGATAAGTCGAAGCTCGACGTGACGCCGTATTTGCACTCTGGCGGTGTCACTGGCACCCTGACGGGTGGGGTGATGCTTGGTCGTCATGCATCCTGACCTTACCTGGCTCGCTGCCTCCCGATGGCTTCATTTCATTCATTTCTCGGCGTTGAACCACGGAGACGTCGAGGTTACAGAGTAAGCGCCACGCGACTGCTGTTACTATCCGGCGCGAAGCCGCGGACATGTGTAGCACGTCTGTCGTTTCTCTCAAATGTAAAAGTAAATAGTTACCACAGACGCATGCAAGACCATTTCTGCAACTGCTCCGCAAGCTCGAGAGTAGGAACATGATTTGAACGACATGACTGTTGGTGTGAACTTATCTGTATGTGTGAACGTGCAAGCTACTTTTGTCGGATAGAGCAGGCGATCCCACAACTCCTACACCCGTGTCCTCGCAGTGTCCGCAGTGTGACAGCGCATGCGGGGGGTCTCTCCTGCGGGGGTCGTCCGTCTCATTAATATCCTATCTTAACCTACTAGGGCGGGATCAATCGCCAGAGTGAGACCCTATTACATGGGGCGGCACGGCGAGCTTTAAGCTTGAATGCCGCAGGACATCCGCCCAGCTCACTCCTCATGTCCTTCGCTCGACGGAACACGACTGGCTGCCGAGCCAAGAATTTGGCGGTGCGCATTGTGGGTTCCGATACATCGCGTCGAAGCGCTTACGATCTGAACTGTGCACGGGTCGAGCACTCTCACAAGGCTATCGTAGTCGTAGCCACCGTCATGGCCGTGAATATTTCGCGCTCACAGCGAGCATCCTCTACAATGCGCCATTCCGTTCAGCTTGAGGGTGTCGTTCGTGAAGCCGCACCTGCGCGCGCCAGATACTCCCTCGCAAGCGGTTAACCAACGACGCCGTGGCGCACATTGTGCGCCTTCGTCCCATTATCCTTTGCGTCAAGTCGATCACTGTCGCTCAGGCGTTCTCGTCGCAACAAGGGATCTATCAGCGTAGTAAACTGTCACGTCCGTGTTCGCTACGGCCGTTCGTACTCGCACATCACTAGCGCGCATGCTCCGCTTGAGCTTGAAGCAATCTTCGCGCGGTTGCCGGTTGTCAAGCACACTGCTGAACTGGTTTAAGGCTCTGATTCAAGGTCTGTGACGCCTCGCTTACCCGCGTTACCTCTTGCAGGTCGTGGTTGACGCACTGGGCTCCGAGCACCGCGTTAAGCTTGAAGTAGTCCTCATGGTCGATCAAAGGCGACGCCGAGCGGGGAGATCGTTGTCCATGACACTGACTACCAAGAAGCAAAATGAGTTGTGCATGCACGGATAAATGGCAACGTACTTACCTCGACAAAAACCTAGTTGAGATAGACTATCAACATGTGGCGGTGTCGCGTGCAGGACTCAAAACGACTTTTGGATGGCATCACGCTGCTTGTCTAGGCGCGGCAGGTAGATGGGTGCATAGTGTCGGATGAGCTCCAGGTGGCCGTGGGTCTCCAGTGAAGCACGAGTGCTGTAGTGCGTCGCCGACGCTGAACGCGTGCGCGCTGTCGAACATGATCCTCCAACGGCCAGAGTCTCCGAGAGGAACAAATATTCGTAGGGTCATGAGGATAGAGTCGCCGCGGTGGACGACGATGCGGACTGGAGTGCAAAGACGCCGTTCCTGGGCGCGAACTGCGGCCCGCCTGGCACCGTATGTCTGCGTCCGCACTGGCTAGCTGGGTTGATGCGGCAGCGGCGGCGGTCAGCCTCGCCTGTGAGAGCGGAGGCTCAGGAAAGGTCAAGAATGCATGCGGCATGCACCGGCCCGACGACTCGCTTTCTCTCCTTCCATTGCCTCGTCTCTATCTCGCCGGCGTGCCACGGTCGACGACCTCCTTAATTTCTGTCGGAGAGGACGGCTTAATCGATTGGTGCGTCTTGTGCGTCATATTTCTTCTTGTACTCGTCGCTGAACGACGCTGCAGGAAGTTACGCTCAGCGACGAGGTACTCCGACGTTCGCCAGCTCGTCGCAGTCGAGGTACGCAGCGTCCAATTCCTTACCCTGGCCCGTGTTCTGAGTCATAGCGCGCATAGTGCACAGAATGCAGAGACCGAGGATTGGCCCATGGCGACCCGTCACAAGTCCTGACTGCAACTCTGCTCTCATACACGACCTTACCAGCTCAGAAATGTCGAGGAAGTTCGGTGAGGACTGCGCAAAGCCATGAAGCGTTTATAACCGGTCCGTCGCGTCGCATGTAACGTTGTACTCGCGTCGCGGCACTGACGCGACTCTCATCAGGACCGGGCCACCCGTTCTATCCGACGCGAAGGTCTCCAGAGGCTCGTCACCTTACCTGTCAATGCTGTGCAAGCCTAAAGTCGCTGAGGAACTCGGTGAGCGAAGCGCAGAGCGTTCTAACCCCTACTCAACCATGTCGACCGTCGCGCTCTAACCCGAACTCGACCCCGAGCTGTAACTTGCTGTCAAGGAAGACCTGGGCCTCCCCAATGTGATTCTGCACTCGTGCGGTCGCTGTAGCTCGCCCATCGAAGAGAAGCCTGCGGCTCTGCGCGCTGGTCATGTCGTGAAAGCGCGAAGTAGTCTGTCGCTTTCGCCAGCGGAGAATGCAGACCCGAGCCCTGTCCACGACGTCACGATTGACGACCCCTTGACCTCGACAAACTTTCGGCATTGCTGGACGCGCGTGAAATTGTGGCTGTGGGACACGAACGTCGTCCCGTGTTCGTCGCCTGTCTTCAACCAGCGTCCTCCTCATCATTTGCGCACCCATCAATCTCCCTTCTGCTGTCTCTGGACCCGTCGCCGACCCAATCACGCACGGCAGAGGTCTGTAGCCATCGCCCGCCACGTTCTGCAAGCATCTCCGCAAATGGAAGGTAGTGGTGCGTCGATGGCGCGGACGGTGGCGAGACGCGTGGTTGTGCGATTGAGACAGGGGTTCCTGCACATCGATTTTTTTGCTCTGCCGTTCCTTGATATTTTCTCCAGCTGCGCGTCTCGGCGCTGACCTGGGGCAGGATTCGGCTTGACACTCTTGTCAGTAAGATTCACCCGTGTTCTTTGTCGGTGTTGGCGGTACGTCTGCGCATGCGCGCAGAGCGGACGTTGTCCGTGGGGTGCTTATCCGGCTTACACTATCCTATCCTATCTGATGGACCTCTTTACGTTCTAGTCGCCCTTTCTCCCACCACCGTGCGTCCCTTCGCCCAGTTTGTAGTTGCTGCTCACATATCACGACGCAACCGGGACTACTCTTCACATCTTGGTTTGCCACTTGTCCGTGCGCTCGACCAGACCCTTCTACAACCTGGTTTTCTCCCATCGCGCGCGCCGCATCCCGGTATCTTCATCGTATATTCTCCGCCGTCCGCCGCGGGACCGAGGTCGCACCGGTGGGACTGGCATCTGCCTTGGGCGTTCCCGATCGACTGTTGCTTAATTCCACCTCTCTCGGCCTCCACCTCCTCTTCATACCCCGTTCCATCCACTTTCATACATTGTTCAGTCCCCGTCTTGCAGGCCCGCGTATGTCACCATGGACGCCCGCGGTTCCCTTGTTCGCTACTCTAACTCGCACGTTAGACTCGATCTCTTCGGCAGCTTATAGCATAGTCCCGAATCTTCTATAAATATTCGTTCGTTGTATGCAACCCACGATGGTGACATGGCTTACGGTACAAGCGACGAAAACAGTGGGCTGGGATACTCAGTACTAATCATCCGATGCTGTCCCCTCCTGATTTGTCGTCGCTCTCCCCGAAGTTCCACATTCAGATTTCCGACGGCCGGGCACTTACTTGCGGAACCTCAGTTTCCCCTCCACCGATACATTGCCGACAACTATATTGATCGTTGGCAGGCGGTTCGTCTTCGCCTGAACAAGCCTTAGTGCATGACTCACAGCAAAGAGAAGTGTACCTTCTGGAGACTCGTGGAATTGGTAGGACGACATCGAATCTCTTCAGTGTGCGGAGGGGAGTCAGGAGACTGAGAGGTGGTCAGATTTCATTATTATTGAATCGGATTGACGCACTATTTGCCATGGGTGTGCTTGTGCGCCGTTTCTTGATAAGACAGAGTCAAGGTTGCTGTGGTGCGAGTTCCTCTGCATGTGGGGACCAATTGATCCACCAGCTACTGGGCGAGTCGTTGGCTCACAACCGTGCTCGTTCGAGCCTTCATTCCTTTGCAAATCGTCGAAAGAGCACGGATGGAGGCGGAGGAGAGCAGGCTATAGAAATATACATCAGCTCGTCTTATTTAACAGACTTAGAGTGACCCGCTGACCGCCAAATCATGCAACTTCCCATCTTGCAAGGCCGTGAACCAGTCCAGATAACGAAATGTATCCATGATGAAATCTTCGGGAGTAGAACGTCGATCGCGCATGTCTTGCAGGTAGTACAGCCACAGCGTAGCATTGTTGACGTGCATGGTAGGGAATGCGTGTATGATTTCCATGATGGCGATGTTGTCCCCATCCTCGTCCGCAATGTCCAAAACGCGCCCAGCGAAGGCTTCTCGGGACCAACTCCCATGATCGCGAATGACGATAATGGCTTCGTTGGTTGGTGTCTCCTCCTCTTCCAGTATGGGCTAGTGCTAGTGAGGTGCAACGCCAGGATCGAGGTTAACACTCACTGTGGTGAATGCGAGCTCAGGCATCTTATTGCAATGATTCGGAGGGGGGAGCATCTACCTTTTATAAGCTTCGCATTACTCGACAGTCTTGTCCCTTCAACAAGTGCTTGTTTGCATCAGTCGGTAATCTTGTCCCTTCGACAATTACTTGTTGTTCCGTTTCTCTAGGTCTGAATGGGGACAATGAAGGTTCCGTAGCGAAGTGAACAACGCTTTCGACGTACCGTATCGAAATCTCTGACCTTATAAAAGAGTAGAAGCATCATTAGCTCAGCCACATGTATAGCAGAGCTACCAACGAAGCCCGTGAGGAGCTTTATGCCTTACTTGCAACGAACGTTCGGCTGCTATCTGCGGCTGAGGAGGCAGGCGCGGTAAGTACGATGGCACAAAGTAACAAAGCATCCATTTCGCCCTAATGTCACAACGTAGCAGCTAGACCACGACACCCAGCAAGTCAATGATCTTCGCTTAGAAATGGCGCAGGTCGAATCTGAGAGCAAGAAAATACAGCTCGCCCTCGACGACGTGAGCGAGATCGTCATTTGCCCCGTTCGCACGTAACCCTGTCAATATAGCTGCAAGACATGCTTATAGCTGTTGCCTTGTGTCCAACGTGTCATAGCCTCCTGAAAAGTCCTTGGGTGTGAGTTTGGTACCGTTCTATAATGCTCCCGCAGCTCACGAGACGACAGGATTGCGAATTGCGGTATGATATTAATCCTGACTTCATCAGACGTGTGGTCGATTTGCTGACGATAGCACAGGTCACACGTTCTGCGAGGAATGTCTTATGGCGCAATTTTCCCGGCACGACTACAATTGTCCGAGCCCGGGTTGTGTTGCATGTTGTGACGAACGGCCGACGCCTGCGTTGGCGATGGAGTCTGTGCTAAGAGCAGCGATAGATAGAGAAGTTTCCGTAGCATCTACTCTGGACCCTAGCGTGTGGACTGAAATTCTGTACTTGATGCCTTCGTAGTTGTTGAAAGTATCCATTACTTACAACCAGGACTCCCTGCGAGTTCTCGGTTCTTCCAGCGCACTCTCATGCGCTCTCATGACTCCTCTATGACAACCTCATGACTCCTCAGTCTCACTCACTATTCTAGGTAGTTCTCGCGCTCCCGTACTATGACTCGACGCTCATGTATATAAAGTGCACCTTAGACACCTTAGACACCTTGAATCCATGTCCTAACCCGACCGAACACCGCATTACTAGCACCCCTGCTAACTTTATATAGGTTATGAGCCCCGCTGCTCTTAACTAACCCGGAAAACAGCTTACTCTCACCGCTTCTCAGCGTCCTCCGCCGCTTCTCAGCGCAACAACCCCTTCCGCAGTTCTCACTGTAATTACATACATACATACATACACATTCACATGGCTTCCACTACTAACACACCAGCACGCGACTCTCCGTTGTACCGCAATGTCGAACCTCTCAGCGACGACAACTACGCGATTTGGAAGTCGAAGATTCGACTCATTCTCGAAGATCTGGATCTGTGGAGTCATATCGCCGATGGGTCCTCACCCGAACCGGCCGCTTCTGACTCGGACTACAACGACTGGAAGAAGGCCGACCGCTCCGCCAAGGCTGCCATATGCATATGTCTTCGAGTCTCAGACACGCAATATACGCATGCCCTGACCTGTACATCAGCGAAGGATGTCTGGGATACTCTACAGACCGTCAATGAGGCCAAGAGTTCACTCGGCATCGTTGACGCACGTCGCCGCTTCTTCCGCGCTCAGTGCGAGGAAGTACCTACGCACATCAAGATGCTCCGCACTCTCGAAGAGGAGCTAACGCGTCTTGGCAGTCCTGTTACGGACAAGGAGCTCATCAGCGCGCTCCTCACGTCACTCCCGAAGACCTGGGACACGTTCATTCAGGGCATGAGCGGCACAGAGTACCAAATAAAGGTCACTCCTCAACCCGACGGTTCTTTCAAAACGGATGTCATTCTATTGACGTTCAAGGACATTGTGGCACGCGTCCTCGAGGAGGATCGGCGCCGGAAAGCCGGAACGGATTCCGGCAGCACTGCTTTGATCGCCCGCGATAAGCAACGCGGCTCCGCCAAGCACCACTCTTCGACCGCGAAACCTGGCACCGCTGGCCAGAAGAACAAGACCAAGACGAAATCGGGCACTTGGTGCTCATTCCACAAGGTTAGTACGCACCGTACAGAGGACTGCCGCGCTAAGCAGTCTAAATCGTCTTCCAGCGCGCCCGCCACATCCTCGCGACACCGCACACGCCACCGACGAGCAGGCGTTCGCATCCTTCGATACTGTCGACCCGCACGCTCTCGCGCTTATCGCACGCCCGCACACGTCCTGGCTCGCCGATTCTGGCACTACGCGTCACGTCGCGCGCGAGCGCTCGTGGTTCCGCAACTACCGCGCGCACGACACCAGCATGCAGGGCGTCTCGCCCGACTCGTCATTGCCTGTCATAGGCGTCGGCGACATTTCTATCAGGTTTGTTCACGACGGCGTTGCTCGCAATTGCACGCTCAAGGATGTTTATCACGCGCCGCAGAGTCCGTACAACCTCCTTTCGCGTCTGACCACCGCCGGCAACTCGTTTAAAGGCACATCGTCGACCATCACGTTCTACGACAAGTCAGGTACGCCATTCGCTTCAGGTTCAAAGGTCCAGAACCTTTACCTTATGGACGCGCAGCCCGCTTCTTCGTCTGACAGCGCGCACGCACCCGCTCCCGAACACGCTTTCGCTGCGGCTCCGCGCCGCACTTGGGACGAATGGCACCGTATACTCGGTCATGCACACCACGACGCGATCAAGATGCTGCATTCGAAACAGCTCGCCGTCAACATGGATGTCGACACTTCGTCGCCGCCATCGCCGCATTGTGTACCTTGCATCAAAGCAAAGGCGCACGTCGCACCTTTCCCACACGAATCGCTCACTGAGATCGCAGATATCGGCGACGTCATCGTTTCAGATGTCTGGGGACCCGCTCCCGTCGCGTCGCTCAATCGCGACAAGTACTTCTATTCGTTTACGGATCTGAAGACTCGACACACAATTCTGTACTACGCACCGACAAAAGATCAAGCTCTCACCAAATTCAAGCAATACCGTGACTTTCTCAAGACGCAAACGGGCCGCGACATCAAGATCCTTCGGACGGACAACGGTGGTGAGTACGTCAACAAGGCTTTCGACAAGTATCTCGCTGACTGCGGGATAAAACGCGAAACGACAGCACCCTACTCGCCGTCCCAGAACGGCGTCGCCGAACGGCTCAACCGCACACTCGTCGAGCGCGCCCGCGCTATGCTCTTCGCCTACGACCTCCCCGGCTCGCTTTGGACGGAGGCCATCGGATATGCGGCTTACCTCAAGAACCGCTGTCCAACCCGCGCCCTCCCCGATTCCCTCATGCCGTACGAGGCACTCACGGGCCGCAAGCCGGACTTCTCGTCGTTACACGAGTTCGGTACGCCTGTTTCGTTCACATCCCGAAGCAGCGCCGTAACGAGCTACAGCCCCAAGGCCGAAGAACATGTCTTCACTGGCGTTTCCGACAACGCCAAGGCCTTCCGCTACTACAACAAGGCGACGCGCAAGATCCAGATCTCGCGCGACATTACTTTTCCGCGGCAAACCTCGCGTGCTTCGCAGGATGACGACGACTTCCCGTTTGAGGGGGAGATACCTGCACCCACCGTGCAGCCTGCCAATCGGCAAATCGTCCCGCCTCCTCCTGTGTACATACCGCCGCAACCGCCGCGTGCGCTGACTCCCGAACCAGCGTCTTCACAGACGCAATACGAGCTACGTACCCGCTCAAACTCGACTCCCGACAAGCCCGCACCTTCAACAGTGCGAAAATTCGAAATACAGCGTACAGTACCGGTGCCTCCAGCGCCAGCGCGACAGAGCACCCGCATTGCTAAAATCGACGCCGAACGCGGTCCTACGGATTACCACAAGCTCGGCAATCCTGATGCCCGAGGCTTCAAGATTCCTCCTCTCCCGCGACGCACAGCTCAGGCTGCGCATGAGAATGAGACTGCTCTTATAGGAGACATCGCGCTAATGGCATTTGCAGCTGCAGAGCCGCGCTCTCACAGCGAGGCCATCGCCTCTGAAGCCTCAACGGATTGGCAAGCCGCAATGGACGCGGAAATCGCCCAGCTCAACACTCTCGGCACCTGGGAGCTCGTCTCACCTCCTCCGGGACGTCATATCGTCGGCAGCAAGTGGGCATACAAGATTGAGACGGACGAACACGGTCATCTAGCGAAGTACAAAGCTCGGCTCGTTGCGCAGGGATTCTCACAAATTCCCGGCATCGATTACACAGATACTTTCGCTCCTGTCGTCAAATTTGATACCTTACGCACCCTCTTCGCTCTCGCTGCGACAAACGACTGGGAAATTCACCAGATGGACGTCAAGGGAGCTTATCTCAATGGTACGCTTACCGAGGAGATTTATATGCGGCAGCCTCCTGGCTACGATGACGGTTCAGGCCGCATCTGCCGTCTCCTCAAGTCTCTCTACGGCCTCAAGCAGGCCGGACGTGTCTGGAATCAAACATTCCACGCGTCGCTCGTGTCGCTCGGCTTCATACGCACTCATGCAGATCACAGCCTGTACGTCCGCTCTCGCGATGGCTCGCTTCAAATCCTCGCAGTTTACGTCGACGACCTCTCCCTCTTCACGGATACACCCACAGCCATGCAACAGCTCAAGCATGAGCTCCACGGTCAGTTCGAAATGACGGACGCCGGCCCGCTTCGCTGGCTTCTTGGTATTGAAATCGTACGCAACCGCGAAGCTCGCACCTTGAACATCTCACAAGGCGCTTACATCGCAAAGCTCGCCGAGCGTTTCCGCCTTACACAGGCGAACACCGTCGCAACGCCGTTGGACTCAAACGTCTATCTGTCGAAGGACCAATGTCCCGAAACAAAGGCCGCACGCGACGAGATGCGTGCTGTCCCGTACGCCGAACTTATCGGTTCACTGCTCTACGCTGCGCTTACTACGCGTCCAGACATAGCATTCGCTGTACAGACACTGAGTCAATTTACAGTAACAGCAATCCTGGACGTGCGCATTGGACTGCTGCAAAACGCGTCCTGCGCTATCTCATCGGTACCTCTGACGTCGGAATAACTTACTTTGGTGACTCGGGACTCGACCTTCCTGTCTTCTCAGATGCGGACTGGGCCTCCAATCGCGATGACCGGCGCTCTATCTCAGGATACGCCTGTTTCTTTGCTGACGGCGCAATTGCCTGGAGCTCAAAGAAGCAACCAAGTACCGCGCTCTCCAGCACCGAGGCCGAATACATTGCCGTCGCACACGCATGCAAAGAGCTTCTCTGGCTTCGTCTCCTACTCGGCGAGCTGGGATATGCTCCCGATCTTCCCATTACGATCCGCTGCGACAACAACTCGGCAATTCGACTCGCTCTGGATTCCACACATCACCAGCGGTCGAAGCACATTGACATTCGACACCACTTCATCCGGGAACAGATTACCTCAGGTGAGGTTGATCTTAGTTACGTTCCAACAGAGCTTAACGCTGCAGATGCTTTAACCAAAGCTCTACCGCGCTTCAAGCACCAGCTCCACCTCCCTCTCCTCGGCCTGGGAGTTCTGGCTGAGGGGAGTGTTGGCGAAATTGTTCAAACCCTGGCTCGACCATGGGCTTAATAAGGGCCCTGCTACCCTCTTCAATACCTTCGTGGCGTGAAGCTTGACATCAGCATCTATGACGCATTACTCTCTGCGCTCCTTCGACCGTACAGCTTCTCGCTCTTCACACGCGTACGGCCGATCTAGTAAGCACCACCACATCCTATACCGCTCGCTCCATTAAAATGCGCTACGCAGGTCCGCTCCCGCTCGCGTACGACAACGGTCAGCATGCACGCGGTTGAGCTCATCTGGCGTTACTTATATTCTCTGGATCTTGCAACGTCTCGTCCTTTGAAATTGATCATCAGGATGTCTTTCAGTGTTGCGCTATCGCCGTAGTGACCGTCACCTTCTTCATCTATAGG
Source organism: Exidia glandulosa HHB12029 (assembly GCA_001632375.1). Classification (NCBI taxonomy): domain Eukaryota; kingdom Fungi; phylum Basidiomycota; class Agaricomycetes; order Auriculariales; family Exidiaceae; genus Exidia; species Exidia glandulosa. Next base: position 77,661 of record KV426017.1, read on the forward strand.
ATCCGCCGATCGGCCGCAGGGCGGGTCGGAGAGAGCATCTCACTGGTTTGGTTGCTGCGTGAAGGAGAGGTGCGCGAGCGAGGAAGAGTCTGATGGAAAGGACCGTCGCTGCGTGGTGGAGGAGAGTACGATCGCGAGCGCTATCTCGCGCGACTGTCTTCTCGCGTCGTAGCCGAGCGTACTTACTGGGCCTCCCGCGGTGGCGAGCATGTTCTCGTGCAGAGAATACAGCGCGTCGTAATTGTATCGCCGCAGCGGGTAGTTCGGAGTATATGGTTGTGTGGCACGTACCGCGCCGGGGCAACGCGATCATGATGCTGAGGCTACTTGCTCGTCCATCTACGTATTACAGAGATAGACTATGCACACAGAGATGCAGGTCAGGCGTGAGTAGGCGAGTAAATCCTACTACAAGACAGCTGTACGAGAGCGTGCCGGGTCTGCGTGTTCCCGCGTATCCAGAAGAAAACGGATGAGGCGCACCATTCACGTTGGCGTCACGGAACAACGCTCGTAGGTGACGGCCTGCTGTCTGCTGCTACAGGCAGAGACCCAAGGAGAGCTCAGATGCTCTCCGTCTGCGAGTAAGACATGGCGGCACGCGCGTAGAGACAGTACGGTATGGTGATCGACGTCAGGGATGTAGGGATGTAGAGATGCTCGACGTCCCAGACGAAAATAAACGACGCTAGTTACTAGAAAGATCAGCGTCGACCAGCATTGAGGGAGCGGGCCCGAGGTGTGCGCGAGACGAGCCATGCGCCGTGGTGGGAAGAGAAAGAGGATCGGAGTCTACGCGAGACCAATTGTATTTCTCTCTCTCTCTCCTTCCCAGCGTCCCGTCCCTGTACTGTCAGACATAGCGACGTGATGGCGACTATAATGAAGATCGTCACATTCATCGATACCAAAAATGGATCTCATTTGAACAGGTGACAAGCGGTACCAACAAAGGATTTATTCTTAGACAAGGTATTACAAGGGTCTCGCGCATCCATTGTAAGGACCATCAATCCTTGAACGGTATGAAGATCCTTTGTTACTGCATGGCATATATATACCCCTCCTTACGGCGGACAGCTGCTGGCAACACAACATGCCTCACAAACGCCAGAGATCTCGATCCTCTTCCAAAGCCTCATTTCCCTCCAAGAAGCATAAGTTGGATGTGCGTACAGTGGTCGCCTATGCTTGTTTGATCAGTACACTCACCAACATCGCAGAAGCAGCAGAAACGGCTGACAAAGCGGAGTCGCTACCCTAAAGTGCGTTTCTTGGTTCATCGTTTTGGACGCGACTTAGCGAAATCCTTGTGGCAGGCATCGTCTCTGCGACAGGCGGAATCTGCTGCGTTCTCGGATAGTCACGTGCGTCATTAGTCTCTCGTCAACGAGTGTCTGACTAGCCCGTGTCAGCTCGACCCATGCAAATCACCGTATCCTAATCTAGTTCCGTGTTCCATGTGTGGCTCGGAACACAACGTCTCAGTCCATTGGTCGGACGAATGGTTCAGCGCTGAGTCAATGGACGCGTACGGCGCGTCGGTCCAAAGCTCGCATCATGAGAGCATGTGCGCCATCGAACCTACCAAGGTCTGTTGGCCATATAGATCGGCGTTCAATACAGACTGACGTTGCTGTGCATGCATAGAACAAGCCTTCCAACTCTGGCGACGCGCATGAAGGTTCTTCTCATACAGACAATGAGATGGACGTCGACACCACCACGAAGCGCTGGCGCAGATACTCGCCATCGTCCATCAAGACGACCAATAGCAGCGATGTTGGAACGTCTCACAGCAACGAAACCGGCAGTCACGGTAAAGGGAACAAGACCAGCAGCGAAGAACACAGGCCAGACGCGTGGAGTTACTTTGATCGCGCTGCAGGAGAAGGTTTCCACTCGAGCTGCGCAGTATGTTGCTTATTGCCGTTCGCAGCCACTCACTGACCAACGGTCCGATGCCGTGTAACCAGCCCAATCGCTGCAGCCATGTCTGCGTCGTCAACAACTTTCATGGCCCTGTTGGGCGTGTCATCGTTCACGCCATCTGTCGTGGGTGTCGTAATCACGAGACTACACAACTCTCCAGGTCTCCGCGGTCATTGTGACTGGGAAGAAGAGGTCGTTGCCGCTCCTGGAGTCGTTCGCGGTCATATCGAGGGGTAGAGAGACAACACTTCGATTGTGACGTAGAATACCATATTGAGAATCGCCTAGAGATGCCCCCCGTTCAACTAGAACATTCCAAGCACAAGAAGATGATAACGTTAGCCTCGAGTTTGCAGCAGGGCTTTGCAAGTCCCAAGCGCTGTAAACTGGCGTCGACGCCGAGCCTACAGCCATGCGAAGTTATGAGCATATCCACAGCATTCTCGTTCGGGTGCGTGAGCGCGGTGAGGATCCAAACATAGTACGGAGCTCGGTGACGCGCTACGCAAGTAGCGGGTGTCCACAGAATGAGTGACGACGGTTCCCGGTATCGATGGCCGGGTCGATGGCTAGCAGACGCGAGCCGGGCGAGTCGTGTTTGCGCTGGTCCAGTACGTCGAGCAAGATCACATTGTTGTACGGGGCGCGCTCGAGCGTGGTCTTGAGCCGAGACGTGAGAGACAGGCGGGGTACTTGTCCCTGTCGACGGCGTCCCGGTGTGTGCTCGGCCGGCTACCCAGGCACCGTCTTTATCGCCGGTCGCACGGCCTGACCCTCCTGCTCGCTCAACTATGCGTCGATGTGAGCGTTCGACGGAGTGAGTGTTGGCTCGAACTGGTCCGCAGCGACGCTGGAGAGCCTTTGTCGGTTCTACGACAAATGCGTGTAGTTCCACGTGGAGGGATTGAACGTGGGTCCTCATGTTCATGGTGACGGGGTCTGGAGGGTGGGGAAGACTTGTAGTGACTGAAGACTTGTAGTGACTGAAGGAAGAGGTTGCGGCGCTGCGAGGGGTAAACATACGGGTTATGAGCGACCTGCATGTATAGGATGTGGGGCGCGAGGTACTCCATGAGCTGCTCCTTGGAGTCCTCGACGGTTGGCACCTAAGGCAATTCGGGGACGTCGTGCAGCGAACCCGGGAGCGGGTTGCTGTGGCGCCACGCGAGGAACCTGATGATGCGGCGGAGGTACGCCCGGTCGATGTCGGCGCGGATATGACGGACAAGATCGGCGAGGACCACGAAGCCCGACGGGCGGAGCGCGTCTTGTGGCCGGCCTAACTGACATTTCGACGTATCGCACAGGACGCCGTTCTGAATATCTCGCGCCTCGCGCACGCACAGTTTGCGAGGGGCGGTGTGCACCGTCCCACATAACCACCGCCAGGATGCGGACATCGTTATTTTATATATTGTGGGTAATTTCCCCGCTGCGCGCGCGTGTTGCATCAGCTAATCCATGTCCAGAACGTCTGCGAGTCCCTTGTCCGCTGGCTGCAGGCGGCCAGGCTAACCTAGCCCAGGAATACTAGGTGTTCCATCGGCAGCCACTGTGACCACCACGAGCTCCAGGTGCGTCTGTTATCGTTGTCACGATTCCACTAAGCCACCTTGCTAGATTCGACCGCCTTACCTGGAGGGGTCAAGTTGCAGACAACGTCCTCAACGCGCCACAAGGTGCGTTCTTACATCGAATGGCGTTAACGCCGACAGACAACTACACCACCCAGCACCTTACGGTTGGGCATCGACCTACAGCAGGACGACATCGAGCTCGCGCTCGCTTCGGCTCCTATGACAAAAGCTAGGCTACGACGACAGTGCGTTCTACCTATCTGCCCGCTGCTCTTGCTCAACGTTGCAGCGCTGAAAGGGCTTCTCGAAGCGTGGGTCTAGACAACGCCTCGCCCGCCTGCCCTCAATTCACGGGCCAACCCCTACTCTGTTGCCTCGCAGCACTCGTGCTGCCGGCCGTGTAGGAGGAAGGCGAGCCCGGCGACGTTGGCTGCGTGCACGACACCTATGACGACTTTGGTGAGTACTAGCGCGACCTGCTCACTCTGCAACGCGGCTGATGTGCCCAAGAGTCGCGCCCATTAACCTGGTCAACAACACGCTTCAGCTCTTCCGTTGCGACACCGTCGTTTTGACCTAGTACTAGGTGAGTTCCAAGCCACTGTGGCATCGTACAGGCCACTGACAACGCGACGGGGACAAGAAGAGACGTGAAGCAGGTGCCTCCCTTGCTAGCGGTGTTGCACGTGCGTTTCAAGTAGACTGTCGACCGCGGAGGCTCGAGCGGCTGGATCTTGAATCGACTCCTCGCCGGACGAAGAACGTGTTGTCATTGGCGCAACCCACATACCAGACCAGATCGAAGGCGTGCTCCCTCGTAGTGAGGATCTCAACCAGTTCATATTCCTTGACTCACCGACGAGCTGTGGCCCCTTGAAGCCAGCCTTGTCGACGCACATCAACCTTACGTTCCTTGACAAGAATCTGTGCGAATTTTTCGGCGCTGCTCGCGATCCGCCAGAGTATCGAGGTGATATAACCAGGCCCTGCGAGAAGGGCAAAGCGGGCGATGGCCAGGCCGACGTGATAAAAGCCGAGGAAGAGGACGCGGTGCCCGAGATCTGGGACGTTCACTGTTACGAGATGTTTTGCGCAGGTGAGCCGGCATTCATTTGACTTGAACGCGCCCGGGCTCACCCTTTATTCTAGAACCAGCATCGGCCGTGAGCGTGAGGATGACGGGTTGAGGAGCTCCCATGTCAGCTCAGCCATCGGGATCGCGATGACAAGGTTCCAGCGGGTCGTGCGCACAATCAGGAGACATGGTGCGATACCGACGAGGAGCGCGAGAGATCGCTACAGAGCGGATGTCCGCCTGCGAGAAGACTAAGCGCGAGCATGACCATTCATGCTCAACGGCTAGCCCTGAACGGCCGATGATGCACCAGTCCCTCATCGACGTCGAGCACCCTTTCAGTCTGCCTATCTGGAAGCCCGCAGCTGTACAAAAGGTCGCGCAGTTACCAGCAACTCAGAGACCTCGCTATGCTCGGGGTCCCCTGTCGCGACACTTGGGGCATTGTACGGCGCCCGTCCACGACTGGCGGCTCGCGCTCACTGCTTCTTCGTCGCCGTCGTATTCTGCCATTTCACCCAACAGCGGCAGGCGTTACCTGTAAACTGTGCTCGGTCCTAGCTGGTACATGGTGCGACCGCTTGGCAAGCACGTCGCAGCCATCGACGACCTCTTTGCCGACGATCCGCAGGTCGAGCTCGACTGTCACAGACACGTGCCTCGTCGTCTGTCGGCTCCTCCGCTAGTTCCTCCTACGGCTCGTCCTCGAACCACTTCGTTAGGATCCAGCAGGACTTCCCAAACTCTCGTACTCGCCGCGCGGCCCATTCGCTTTTATCGCCCGCATCAGGGTTCTCCGCAAGGGAACGCGCACATCGCCTACGAGCGTTCGAGTTTAATCAGGGAAGAGCAAGCAGCCCAGCGGCGTCGAGATGGAAGGCTCGAAGAAGGACAACTTCGAAACAGTGCGAACCGGGTGTGCAGGGGAGGGCTATAGTGGCCGCGCCAGCTGCTGGCTCAGCGCTGAACGGGGGACGTTGTCGTTGGTCGCCCAGTCGTTTCGCTGCTGTCACCAGCCGGCGTCTCCCTCCTCCCACGAGTGGGCGCGCACACGAGGCAACCTCGTCATCGTACTCAGCACGGACGTCGAGAGCCGCCTCGGGGCCCGCCATTCGCAGTGGAACGTTACGCGTGTAAGACGGCGCGAGTGCATCTTTCCGCTCGTCACGCCGTCGGAGCTGGGAGGCGTTTCACGGCGGGGAAGTCTATGGGACCAACGAAGCGGCCACTGTCGACGCGCTCTACGACTGCCTGAAGGTCGCGCACGTCGGCGAGGCGGTCGCGAGCAGCCCGAAACTCGTGCGGATGGTTGCGCTTATGCGGATCGAGTGGATCATAATTTGAACCTGGTCACAACACCGTGGCGTCGAACGTGAAAAGACGGACCCAACCCGCCCGTAGAGCTCATGGTGTAGGCTCCTGGCCCTGCAGCAGACGGCCTATGCATGCGGAAGTAGATATGAGCATTCACTAGACTTCGCGCGTCCCGTGCACTTCATTGGCACTCCTACACACGCCGCTTGTCGTTGTCGCCGTCGTACCAGACGACTCCGGACTCCCGGCGCATGACAGGTGCGTCCCGACCGAATAACCTGTTGACGCTCGGTACACTAATGTTCGTCGACGATCCCAGCGCCAAGAGGAGGTCACGTCGCTTTTTGCCTCAGCTTCTTTGGCGGGTTGATAACGGAGCTGGGCCGGGTCTTCGTCTAGGTCAACTTGTTTTAGTTCAACTTGGCCCAACCGCATCCAAGGCGCCGGAACCGGGGCAGCAACCTCGTTGACCTCCTTCTTGGCCCTACCACCGTCATCGTCGTTGTGGTAGCGGAAGTGCGCCTAGGTCTTACTGGTCTCCGCCCGTTCTGATGCGTGCTGACTCGTGTAACAGGTCTGCTACTCAAGTTTACGCCTTCGCTCGTCTACGGCCAAGCTGACGAGGAGCGAGGGCACGCAATCGTCACCACTACCGCTACCACCGCTCGTCACCGTTATCGCCTCGCCAGCGAGCCAGCATCTTGCTCCGTACTGGAGCGCAAGCACAAGGAAGACTTCTCGCTCGACCTTTCCGAAGTTTAACCAGCCTTGCGCTTCCCAAACTATACGACCGGGTGAGCTCGACAGCCTTTCGGGACAAGAACAACGCGTGGGCGAGAGCCACTTGGGCTGACGAACCGCCTTCGCGGGACGACAGCGGGTCGGACGTTCACCATCTTGGAGCTTGCCTGTCTGCACTTCGGTATGCACACCGCTACACGCTATTCTTGATTCGCGTCAAGTACTGAATATCCTCCGTTCTCCTTCTCCGTCCTCTAGTTCCGCATTCAATCAACTCGGCGATGAACGCTGGCAACTGTATAACGTCGCTGGTATCCAGACCACAGGACACCTGCAGCGCGGGGAACGACAAATGCTTGACTCTCCTCTGAATAGCAGTTAACCAGAAAGTCGCGATGGACATACTATTGCCCATCACGCGACGCTACGCAGTCCCAGGGCAAATCTTCGACACAAGGAGGACAGGATTCCCGTTGTTCCCGTGATAGAGTTCACGGGAGCGGCGGTGCAGATAGCGTCTTGCTTGTTCGCGGCTCTTTGTGCGCGCGGACCAGAGCCAAGGTATATAGCTCGCTCATGAGAAGGAGCCTCGCCATCCCATCCTCTGCGCAGACGTATGGCCATGTATCCTCCTCACATCACCGCCGGTTCGGACCTCACGGTGAGCCGTGACCGCCGCTTGCTTTGATACTCGTACTCAATCGCATGCGCAGGTTCAGGGATCCTACTATTCAGGCGTGCCTCCCTCCTCTGCTTACTCGAGCCAGTCTCTGAGTCAAGCCGTGACTTCCACCTCCGGTCCTGCCGGTGACGCGACCGGCGTTGCCGCCAGCATGCAGAACGTCACGGTTGCGTATAACTTCTGGCTCCAACACGTTGCACCATATATGGGTGTCGCGCAGGTAAGTTCCCTCTTAGCGCGACGCGTATGCATCAGCGCTGATTACGGGGCTGGGTGCAAGCAGGGAGCAAACGAGTTGGATCCCCCGGACAAGTTCTGGGAGTGGTTCTCTGCGCAAGGGCTACCGTCGCACCTTGTGCCCAACCAGGCTCCGGCTCCGGCGCACGCTCAAGGACAAGTTCAGGCACCGGCGGGAGGCGTGTTAGCGTCGACACAGTCAACGGTCGCAGGGCTGCGCCAGCCGCTGGCAACGGCGTTGGGTTCCCGCCGCCCGGCTCTTGGGCCCTACGCCTATGGGATGACGGCTGCGCCTGGCGGTTCCGATGGCCGCTCGCAGTCGCAGGCAGGCTCTGCGCCCCCTGCTCGTCGTCGTTCCTCGATACGCATCGACGGTCCCTCACCATCGTCCTTCAAGGGGGTGCGCGTGCTGGAAGCGGGAACGGTGGTCAGAAGTAACGGACTCTGGGGATTGATAGATGAATCTGGACCGGTCTTCGTGGTACACATTGTCTTTGGGATAGTTGGTCGCTCTTTCTGATCTGCATAGTTGTTCCTCCTTACACAGTCTCGCCTTAATGTTCACGCTCTGGTTCCCGTTTGACGACA
>KV426017.1:90452-105708 GCA_001632375.1 Exidia glandulosa HHB12029
GAGGAGATCTACCAGTGGCAGCTCCCGGTGGACAACATGCGCCCGACGCTCAACTGGTCCTGCAAGTGGGATCCACCGGAGGAGGCTATGTAACTCGTCGGCGCTTTCTTGCATGGGTTCGGCAACTGGGAACTGATCGCAAAGGACGACAACCTGCACCTTCAGGACAGGAGGAGAAGAACCCGATGAAAGTGAGAGCAAGTCCGGGGAGAGGGAGGACAGAGAATGGTAATCCGTGTAAGCGTCGGGCTGCGACACACTCAGCGAGGGAATATTCATGATATAGCCACACCTGCCCCTTAAGGCGAGTGGGTAGGCGATGACGCTGTTCGACGCAGAGGAGTCGATGTAGTGTCGTCACACCTAAGGTGAGATTAGAGTTGTTCTTGCGGATGTAGCCCACCGAGTCATAACCTGACTACACTGTGGTAGAGTGTCGTTGTATTGCGGGACGGGAATACAGCAAGAAAAGGAATGAGGAGATCGTACATGTGCGACTGATCCAGGAAATGGCGCATGCCGGCGATTTCCGCCATGCACCGTAGGATGGAGTGACCATGTTGTGCGGTCAGCACGACTATGAAAATCGTGGTTGATGCCACAACAGAAACCTCGTGACTCGTTCTCTGCATCTTCGACTTACTTCCGCACGGCGGCCTGCTCGCGGCCGCCGGCGTCGGCGCTCTCTGGCGGTACCTCGCATTCAAGCAGGACCCCAGCAGCTCCAGCCAAGCATCGTCGCCGCGAGCTCCTCGAAATCGGCGCTCAAAGGTGCAATCAAATGACTTAAATCAACCCCTAGGGATCCGATTTTACCACCTAAACCCCAAGAGACCTCGAAAACCTCTTGATTAGAGCGTGCTGCGTCTGCTCGCGACGCAGAAGCGAGAGCCATCTAGCCAATCCCGAAATGGTCCTCCGCTAGACCACCCTCCAAAGGTGCTATGCGGTCGATGTTGTGCGGTCGACTATGGTCCGCGGGAGCCGCCGCGGCCTTCTCAAGCATACGAACTTCGCCTCCCACGTATCTCTCATCGTCGACCTGAATCAGCGCGTTCTTGGCATGTGTATGGCGCAGCTCTGTGACGTTCTGCGGTGCGCGCGCCACTGGAAAGTCTGCGTCTGCGTCTCTGTCGACTGGCGTCCGGCCTCTGCGCTTGTTACCACCCCCAATAACGCAGGTCCTGCATGCCGAGACGGAGCTAAACATGAACGGGAATCCAGAGAGTGTGCATCGTGTAGCTGCCGTGGGTGCCATCATGACCGCCATCAGGAGCACCCTGTGTCTCGTCATCAAGCTCGAGCTTACTTTCGGTGGATAGACCAAACTCGAGGTGCCCGCGCCGTATCTGCAGGAGTTCGCCCTCAAGGTCGAGATGCCGTCGACGCTCTACAACGTGGCGTCAAACGGACGCCTGGGTTGAACGGATGTGCGCAGCGTTTCTGTTCTTTCGAGCGGATACGGACACGATGCGGGACCTCCATCCGACCCAGGTACGACGAATTTGAAGTGCGCTGGAAGCGGCTCGAGGCACAGTAGGAAGTGCGTTTATTGTTCTTCTGTGCCCTTCGCGAGTGGCTAATGCTCGGGACGCATGCTGCAGCGCTGTGGGCTATTTGGGAACTAACGAGCGCGGCGCAGCGAATTCTTTGGGATGTCGGTCGGTACGCACCTCTTTTCGCCGCTCTGCGTGCTTGGCTTGCGAACTCGCTGCAGAATAACAAACTCGCATGCATATGGCGCACGCTTCGACAGGGATTATGGCTCAGGCCACGAACAAAACGCTTGGTACTCTGAACTCGGGCGTGCTCGCGACACCTCAGGCAGCTCTCACCCTCGCGGCGGCGGCTTTCGTGAGCACATGCGTGTTCGGGACGACCGGGATACACGATCGCATTCTCCTCCTGGTTTATCCATGTACCCGTACGAAATCATAACTCGTTCACGACGCATGTGCGCCCCGTGATAGCTCGAACGGCAGCTTATGCGATAGCGACACGTCGTAAGATACAAGGGATTGTCAGAACTCAGTCAAGACAGCAGGCTAGGATACTCGGTCCTCTAATGCTCTCCCCTCCTGACCATTGTCGCCGTCGCCGCTCTCCCCATCGGTCGTCGTGATATCGATCATGATGCTGGATGATGGCTGCGCCGCTTGCAAAGGCGAGCGTCTCCTATCCCCTTCACAGCTGCCAGGTGAACCCGCGGGATCCGTCTTCTCATCATCAGAAGACAGCGAATTTGGAACTTGCGTTAGAGCTTCACGAACTTGCGTTAGAGCTGGTCTGCGTGTATGCATCCTAGGCGGGATGAAAAATCTTCGAGCCATGTCCGGGCTGACAGATAATGGGCCCAACGGACGCTTTGGAGGTGGATGGAGCGTCTGTAGGTGGATCTGGGTCGGACGGCGGGCAGACAGCGGGGCACTCACAACTTGGACGCCAACGCCGACGTACTAGACACTGTTTAGGTAGATGCAGAGTGCGCGCAGTGGGAGATTACTCACTGCATCGACGTCGGCAGCGTGGCCGTGGTGGTGTCGACGCCCGGTGACGGTACGCCCAGGCGCAAGCTTCTTGGACACCGCGTCCTGTGCGAATCCCGACGGGTGATTGGCACGCGCCCAGCATAGAATGGTCGGGGCAGACGTACGGTCTTCATGCGGCGCTGCTTGTACGACGACGGGAAAGAACACATGGTGGCGGTGACTAAGGTGTGGGTAACATGATGCAGAGTGGTCGTCTTATAGCTTCGATTTGTGCGGGACATTCGATGCTTGATTGTCGTTTCGACTTCAGTGGCGGTGCAGACGCGTCGAAACTGTCCCATTTTGGCATGTTCCGTCTCGACACTTGTCCGTTTCCGGGAGGTACCGTGCAGAACCTGCCCTTGAACCCTGCAGCGTCGTACCTCTCGTAACGCGAGATCTGTCAGACCATGCGCTCGCATATATATGCTCAGCGTTTACTATCGGCTGCACCGCTCAGTAAGACGACCTGGCCATGAACTTCTTTCAGAACTCGAGCGTTCATGCCGCCCTGCGAAGCATCGATGACGAGGCGTGGAACGAGCTGATGACCTGGCTTGTCGTGCGTGTGGACATTCAGACCTAGTTGAAACTACTAAACATCCACCAGAGGACTCGATACTCGTCGCCAGCCAACGCCGAACGACTCGCGCAGCGCTACGAAGCAGGCGCGCTCCCTCTTTCTGCACCTCATCAAGTCTACGCGGACGAACACGAAGCCTGGCGCTCATTGGACCTCTCTCTTCCTCGTGCCTGCTCTCCAAAAAGCGGCGGTGTGGGTGTTGCAATGCCTTCAACCTTCGCCTCTTTCCTCCGTGCGTGCACTTTCAACAGCATCGCCCATTATACTGACTGCGGGCTCAGCGCCTATCCCGCCGTCGAACTCCAAAAGCAGCTCCGTGTTCGATGCCGGCCCTTGTACGGACGAGAGAACGACCCATGTTGCATACGGCAGCTCGCGTCAGCAGCCATGGCAGCAGTCGTATGTTTCAGAGGACTCGACGACGCGCCTTTCACATCCTCGTATATCCATATCCCCCACTGAACAACGCGCCTGCCCGCCTGGAAGCACAGTCAATGCGTACGGCGATACACCTGCTTCCACTTCTCCCACCATCTGTGCGTCTTATCTGAACCCGCATCTCCTTGTCAGCATCCTTACTAATCGAGCTAGCAGTACCTGTGTCGAAACTCGTCAACCCCGGCTCGGGGTATGCGATGCACCACATTCTGTTCCACGACTCTCAGACTGTCTACCCGCAACCGCACGTCCGCGAGCCTTTCTTCGCACAACCCCCGCCGTGCCCCGTGCAGTCTCCGTCCGTTCCAAGTAATTTCAAGTTCACGTACCAAGCGCCCTTCCCACCCCTTACTCCTACTGGATATCCGGATTCGAACGATCTCCCCACGACGCTGACGCACTGTGACGTGACTATCACTGCCGAAACACCGTGTCTTTCATCTACGGGACTCGCCCATCATCACCTCTCTATCGCCGGCGCGGCTCCCTCATCGCCTGTTCACGTTCCATCTGTGGTTACACGAGAACATTACACAGACGTCTCCGTACAGACGCAGCAGGTGGGCTTTACTGCCGCTGACCGTGATAACAGTCGTACGTCGTTGTTTCTTCCTGTATCGCTTTCTTACTCAATCGTATTCAAGCTCCTGCTCCCACTTCAGCTCCTGTCTACCAGATCTACGAAGACACGTCGAGCGAAGATAGCGACAGTACCGATGAAGCCGAAGCGCGTGTTCGGCGGACGAGTTCAGCTTCACGACGCGTCTTACGCGATTCGAGACGGCTCTTGAACAGCAGGTCGAACGGCTGAATAATGTGCAGCGTGTCCTCGAGTCGCGGTCTGTGCGCCTGTCGCAGCTTATACATGCAAACAATCTGCTTCACGACAGAATTCAATCCCTGGGCGTTGGTGGGCATAAAGAAGATACCACTTAGATCGTGTAGTGTACTCTACGTCTACCTGTAGAGCTTGGTCCAATCTGTATATACCGATCCTCTGGCAATTCTGACATTATTGGTAGTTTGGGCTCGGACCACTACGGGTAGCTCAAGCATACCAGCGTGCGTGTTCGTCCAGTCGGAGAGCTCTTCCTAGCCTTTGTACTTACGCGCCGCACATTGAGCACGCTCAGATCTCCCCAAGTCACAGGGTAGAATTCTGCGAGCTAGCAGTCAACTCCAGGCGTGCACCTTACCGAATGCCGGCGCAAGCGCCTTCCTGATAAACGCCTCAAGTAGAGGAGATGAAGATTCAGGCTGTTGTAAACATAGCAGACGGGACGGAACGAAGACTTCGACGTCGACGCCGTACCCTTTCCGACCCATGTATCCTCGATCCAGACGGCGGTTTGCGTTGCATATGGCCATGGAACATTCAACGCCCATTCTCCTGCCCGCGCTGGGCCGTGATTTTGAGCTCGTCGGAGGCGTCGACGCGGGGGGACGACTTGTGTGGTCTGTTGCCGCGGGCCCGTGCGAGCCGGCGATCCTGTACTCGAGGCCAACAGCTTTGTTCGTATCATGGCTGCAGGACGCGCAGAGAATACATGATTTATCCAGCGTTACATCTAGTGTTACAGAAGTGAGTAAGCGGTAGTCACGGGGAGTGAATGTACTGGACTGGCTCAGGCCTGCCAAGCCAGTGAATGTACTGGACTGACTCAGGCCTGCCAAGCCAGCCATCGTGAGGAGGCCCGCCATTGTTAGGACCTGACGATGGGCATTGCGCATGCGCAGTGTGCAGCCGTACAGCGTCGGGTAGTCCGGCCCTGATGAGAGTCACATCAGCTCCTGACGCGCGTACGGAGCAGAGTTACAGCCGGGACTGGTGACAGGTCGTTCCGGCTCCGACCTCGATCTGTGCATTCTGGGAGCCATGCACGTTATAACTCAGAACGCGGCGCGGGGCGTGGAATTGTATGCAGCGTACGTCGACTGCTGGGCGTTGCGAGCAATCAAGGTAGACCGGACGCGGCGCGAGGTGTGCCACGACACAGTGGCTGTCGATGTCAAGCTCCCCGCGGTGGCTGCTCCCCGAGATGGAGATGGGCGTGGTGCAGCGTGTATAGTCTGTCGTCCGTCGCACCAGTGAATGATATAGAGAGCTATTTCGACGAGGCGCAGACGCGCTGCGGCACATCCCCAGTCTTCAGGCTTACGCGCTGGGGAAGCGCTGGTGACTCGAACACTCGGGGAGGCTCGATGACGGACGGGGGTGCGCCGCGTCCCCCTGCGCATCAATGGCATACTGACGGGAACAATGGCGTCGGAGGAGGTCCATCGTGCGGGAGACCATCGGTACAGCCCAGTGTGGAGGGTACGAGTCAGACATCAAGCCCTGGACGCCAATGCAGTAGGGCCCGCTTGCTGCCAGACTTGTCGTCTGTCGTGCCGGTATGGGAGTTCGGGCCGTTGTAGATCGCCTCCTCCGCAACGAGCTCGGTGTCGTTCACGAAGTTGTCCTTATATACAGCGCGCAGCTGCCTGGGGTACTCGAGGAGCGTGTCGCGCAAGCTGGGCAGAATTTTGCCGACTAGTGTGGGACGCGAGGGCTGCGTATCCGTTCTTGCGGCACGTGCAGATGCTTGAAGTCGGACGTCGTCGTCAGTTCGTCCTGTGTTGCGAGGACAAGAATACCCGTGCGCAAGCAATCAAACGCCTGGCCGCTCGTCAACCTCGTCGCCTTTGTCTCCGAGCGTCCATTCGTCGAGAATTGTCTGCTTCTTAATCTTCTTCTTCTTCAGCTGGCGCTGGATTAGCGACGTGACGAGTGCTTCGAGTCTGGTAAACGGGGAGTTCTGGTGGTTCTCGTCCTGCCCTGCCACGTGAACGCGTAGGCGCAGTAGAAAGTTTCGTGCTCGCCGTACCCGCGGAGAAGGAGCGAAGGTAGCGGATCAAGTATGGTGTGGCTAGTGGGTCCAAGGGCCAGCTCTTGCACGAGAAACGTCTCGTCTGCGTGTCGAGGGCGGGCGACAAATGCTACCGCGCCGTCTGCGGTTCGTACGTCGTTGGCGGTGGGTCTGAGCGTGTCCACAAATGGATGAGACGACACATCGCTCGACTCTCGACGCTGTACTCGTAGGCGGCGTTGATATGTGGGCTACGAGTTGATCGAGCAATGCCGAATCATACACCTCAACCAGTGCTGAAAGCGACGCCGGTCGTTTCGGCGTAGACGACGAAGGACGGGGCAAAGCGACGTCAATCGCGGGTAAGGGCGAGCGGCCAGCGGTGTTCCAGAGAGCGATGGCGCGGCGGACGATGTTGGGCATGAACCGACGACGGTGGGCAGGGTGTAACGCGTGCGCTGGAGCACGCTGGAGCAGAGGAAAACTCGCACGCGCCGTATCTAAGGGACGCAATGCGTGCGTGCGACGGGCAAAGACTCAGCGCGAGGGCAAGGGCGAGGGAAGAGATCTTGACCGCGGTCGGGCTGTGCCGATGCCCGCTCTCATTGCGCTCAGCCTCTCATCAGCGTTTCCGTCAACGAGACAGGTCGCTCACGCGCAACGGCAGACCAATACTCTGCATCACTCCGCGCGGATCCCGCAATAATATCCGAACAACATCCATACTGTTCGAGCCTCGCTGCAATGTGACTGGCGACATTGCTGCTTTTTATTCTGGCTCTCGAGAGCGTACTCGCATTGCTATCGTTGCACGAAGGGACTGTATGCACATCGCCAAGTTTTAGATCAGCCGTTCCTCCTCTATCTGATCGCCCTCGTCAGCGCATTCCTGACCTCCACGTCCCTTGTCCCTGCTTGACAAACCGCCTGCCCTTAACCCACTCGAAGCTCGTGCCGTTCGTGATCGAAGGAGGTGGGCCCTCTTCGGATACACAACTATCATTCGAGCAATCGTAATGTGTACAGTGTGTACATGTGCACGCGCCACTGGGATCTATACTGGAGACCTCGACCTACTCGGAAAACGTGGATTGGTGCGCGGTCTGTTTTCTCTATCCGGATCTTTGGGCGCAGCGGAGGTCGACGCAGATGACGAGATTAGGTGTCTGTTGGATCCAATCACCCAGAGGTGGCGAGGGTGCATTTGACTCGGCTTTGGGAGTGCATAGCGGTCCCAACGTACACGACATGCCCTCGTGGATGTTCGTGCCAAGTAGTAGTACTTCGCTTGCATCTCTTTGAGGTCATTTCTCTCCTAAACGTAGCATTCATCAGATGGAACGCGGTACTTAGATCTGTCTTCTCACGTCAGGTTGTTCATGAGTGCGAGACGAGCTCTGGTGTGCGTTCGGCCGTGGCGCTGGCGATGCGGTGTGCTGGCGCGTCTCGAAGTCTTCTGGCACAGTGCCTTCCTCCGCCATGCTCACGTCCTCCTCCCCGCCGGCTCTGTCCTCTAAATCGTCCTTTTCGCTGGAGCCGTAACGGCTGTACTGCAGAGCACTGAGTGGTTTTTCTGGCGCATATGTAGCAAGCATACATCGCTGGCCGACACCCAGTCGTCGCTCCCCAAGTCGTAGATGGGTTCCAAGTGCTCGTCTTCAGCTGTAGCTTCATAGCCTTGGTGCGCTCGCTTCGATGACTTCGACCGAAAGTCGTGTACGCTCCTCCCCGAAGTCCTTCGTGACTTTGGCAGCTGTGACGGCCCTTTCCTAGGCGCACGAGCTTTGCCAAGGTCATTGAAGTGCTGACGGGCAGCGGCATTGCCCGAGTCGCTCTCTGACGACATATATACGCGGCGAGCTCGGCGAAAAATTGCGACAGCGCGAGTGCGCGCATTACCTATCTATCTCTACCGGTACAATGCCATTCAGGAGAAACAGTTTTGCTGATAGAACAAGGCTGTACTCGACAGCATTGTGCGCGAACAAGGCTGTACTCGACAGCATTGTGCGCGACGCATCGGAAGCCTTTGTAACTCTCGATGTCAATTGTGCGACTTGTGCCAGGCAAAATCAGGCGTATAAAGGCATCCGCCCCTCTAGGTCTGTGGTTGCATTCTCACACCATGTCCACGTTCTATGTCAACGAATCAGACGGCCACCGTAGTCCGCGCACTGGTCAACGGCGCAAGGCTCCGTCAGAATATAGCCAACAAACTGCCAAGCGTAATCGATACCCTGGTGATCGTCGCCATGATAGACCAGCCGTTGGACACCAGTTCCCAAATCCTCCTTTTACGTTTGCTGTCCCACCCAACGTTCGCCCAAGTAGGCTACTACAAGCATCTTATATAGCTAACCCTTCGTACCAGATAAACACATTCTCTCCATTCTCTCCGTTTCCGAGGCTTCCGGAGTGGAGATCTATCGGAGGATCGCTACAAGCACATCGCGAGCGCCTGCAGCAGGGTCTCGAACGCATGGTAGAGCAGAAGATCCAAGAGCGTGCGCTAGACCTAGAGACCCATCATCGACCGCCAAAGCATAAGCAGGAGCAAGCTCGTGCTCGATGGAAACCTGAGCAACCCTCTTCTATCGGCAACCGTGTCATCAATGACATCGATGTACGTGCGACCCGAAGACCGTGTCGACGACTCACCCCTCCCTTAAAGGAAGCTCACGAACCGCCATTCCCTCCGCTTTACGGGAACGCTCCCCCTTTCGCGGTTAGTGGAGTTCACTGCAGGGTAATACGAGACGCTGAATTAGCTTCACGTGGCCGATGTCTTGCAGCAGTCCATGCACCAATCCGCACCGGTAAGTGCCTCGATTATCTCCGGACAACGACTCCATGTTGAGATCTATCTCCACACGGTAGATCGGTCAACAGTACGAGCTTCCTCAACATAGGCAGCAGTACGGCCCGCACTTCAATTTACCCCAATACACGCACCAGTACGCCCCGCAGCAAAATCTGCCTCGAAACCCACAGCGGCACGGTCAAAGCCCCCTCCCTCGATACACGCATCAGCACAGTCCGCGCAATGCGGAAGGCAGTGTGAATCTCAATCTCCGCCGCAGAGCGTCGCGATTGTCTAATCTCATGACAGAACTACAGCCAAGTCGAGCAGTGGCTGGACACAGTTGACGGCAGCGATGTACCCGATCACGGTGAACGATATACAAGCCATGGAAATGATCGTTGGGGGAGTACAAACATGCGGGACGAGTCGTCGCGCTGGCAGTCTCCTTGGGACGAATCATCCCGCGGGCAATATCCGTGGGACGAGCCATCACGCGGCCAATTTCAGTCGAATGGGCCAAAGGTAGTATTATACCCTGTGATTATGCACTCTGATATGAATTATTCAGGTTTACAGGGGCTCTAGACGCTCGGTGCTGTCGAGCGAGCGAAGAGCTTCGAGTCCTGACCAAACCTCGCCGGTCCGTACACATTTACACAGCGATTTCGGTACTGATTGGCCTGCGTCTATCCCGCATGGTGCTCACCAGAACGGCGCTGGCAGTCATCATCCATACGAGAAACGCGCCCGTCCGTATCCGCCAATGATCATCGGCTTCACTAATAAACACGAGCGCGAGCCGAAGACCCAGAAAACGAGAAATCTCGAGGTCAGCTAGCATATCTCGTGACACATTGCTCACAGACTCACCGTTTTACTAGTCCGCTGTCCGCAAGATGATGAGAGAGAAGCTAGGCTTTGATTCAACGACTTCAGCGCCACCTCAACCTCGCCCACCCGCAGACATTGACGATATCTCTCGATTTCTGCGAAACGAGTATCGTCCAGATCCTGAGGAACTTCAATTGGATCTCGTGACCACTGCGAACGGCATGAAGTCCCATTGGAATAAGTTTGTCGGCACGCAGTTTGCAGCTGAATTCCTCCAGAGGATCGAAAACGCTTGGCATGATCAAGACGCGTTCGCCGCCGCCGACCTCACGCTTGCCAACATACGAATGCTGTTCCTCAAACGCATCCGTTACTTTCGTGAACTCTACCGGAGGACGTACTTTCCAGCGTCGACTGAGGTCAACAACGCTCGGCGAGCGTTCGATCGTCGTACCAGTCGTCGTATCTCGGTATGTTCTGCAGTGTAAAATCTGCACGACTAAGAAAAGCTGTCCCGTTCAGCTCTTCAAACTCCGGAAACGCATATGCAAGGACCATGTCCCTGCTCTGAAAGACATCATGGACTGCGTTGACGACGAAATGATCAGCGAGGACGAGACTGACGTCGAGAGATCAAATGCGATCGGAGTTAAGGTCTTCCGGCGCGTCGAGAAGGCATGGGTGAATCCCGAGCTCACAGCCATCTTCCACGATTTGCTCGACATACACCTGTATCGTCTCAACAACTTCGCCGAGTTTGGTGCCGGTAATCAGTTCCGCCAACGTATCAACCATCCCAGTGTGCGAACAACGTGGTCAGGCGTCGTCGTGGGGTTGCCGATCAACTTCTACGATCAAGGATGGCTCTGCAAGCTGATGCCTGAAGAGAGCGCTGAGCTGAAGTATACACCAGCCGTGGATTTGAACGCTTTCACGGCTCGGCTCAAACCGTAACCCATTCCATCTCATTGGTACCCAGGAGCGACTGACACAGATCTAGACAATGCTGTGACGGAAGACCTCAGCGAGTCCGGGGTACGGGAAGCAGGAGAAGTCGGCTTACGCCCGACGAGGCAGCGGGAACGCATCAAACTCGACCTCCAACCGGCAACGCACACGGTTCGAGGGAAGGGCGGAGCATTGTCAGTACCTCCCGGCATCATTCCGTAGATGTCACATTTAGGTCGACGGATGATGTGGATGACCATGATTCCCGAAGCGTCGACGGACATGTGTAGACCCAGTTCTAGTTATTTCGTGTCGTAAAGAACTGTATAAGAGTGCCTTTGTAATTATTAACGAATTAGAACTAAGGGATGATAGAACAGTACGTGCGTGCGTTGACCAGGACGGCGCTTGACGACCAATGGGGGTGCCGGAAGCAAATGACGGCCCGGTCGCCTTTTGGTGCAGCTCCGGGATGAAGACATTTCCAATGCATTCCCGTCCGTCAGTCATGACCTCCTATGGTCCAAACTCGTACAACGCGGCGCCGGTGGACCTCTGTTCGACGTTTACCGTACGATATACGAGCGGATGCGATACGGCGCGCGAGGGTAAAGAGGAATCCGAACTCTTTGCGGCCGACATGGGCATTCTCATTGGCGACCCCGCGTCCCCCATCATGTGGCTAATCTACTTCGCCGATGTCCACATACCGGACTGCGCAGGAGATATCGTAATGGGTGGAGTACTTACGCATGTCGCACCTCGAACAGGCGGACGACATCGTGATCTTTGCTACGTCGCCGGCTGCATTACAGGCCAAGCTGGAGTCGCTGTACAGGTGGTGCTCACGGGCGCTCCTGCGCATCAACGGGCTGAAGTCTTGGTGGATGCCGCTGGGAACCGTTCCGAACATCGTCCCGACGTTCTACCTCGCGGGTGCCGTCGAGATGTCCGCTATTTACGTCGGTGTAAAGTTGACGTGCTCCGACCGGAACATGCTCGCGCTCCACCATCAGCAGAAGGCGGATACAGCGTTTACTATGTCGTCTATACTCTCGACGATACTGGACCGTCAGTGCCTTCAGGTTCTGCCGTGGGCTATGCGCAGGATCTATACCAACGTCATCGAACCGCACCTCCTCCACGCCTGCGATGTCATTCCGGATACGACAAAGACTGCCATTACCTCCCTGGAGCGCGTGCAGCACACTTTCTTGCGGAGGATTCTGCGAGTTGGCAGCTCGTGCTCAGTAGTCGCGTTATTCACTGAAACTGGGCTGGCACCGTTGCGCTACCGTCGGGCAGATCTCCTGGTGCGCTACCTCGGCTACTTGTTACAGCGTCCGGAGGGTAGCTTTGCTCGCGCGGCGGTCGACGATTCGCTGGCGCTGGCGGATGATGGCTATCCAGGGTGGTACTCGGACGTCCAGAAGGCGCTCAAAGTGTTGCCCGTCCCGGTGGCGATGGGGCGTGTACGGGGCGCCGACGATATCGACGACTTGCGAGTGTCAATCAAGACTTCCCTGCAGGCGTACTTGCGCGCGCACAGTTGACGGCGAACTCTAAGTTGGATCTGCTGAAGGAACGCCCGCTGCGTGCATTCGACGGGTCGATGGGGTGAACTTCCAGTGTCTGCTTTCCGCGACTACCTTGCACTCAAGGTTCCGGAACACCGGATGGCGTCGACGAGAATCTTGGTGTCAACGCACGAACTAGCGGTGGAGCGATTACGTTGGGAAAAGGTGCCGGGGGAGCGCAGGCTTTGTCGGGGAGGGTAACGACGGCGGCCCAGGCGGAGATGGCGATGACGACGACGTCGAAGAGGAATAGCCACAGAGTCGGCTCTGTATCGCGACCACGTAGAATTTAGTATTGCAATTCACAGATATCCCGTCACACTCAGGTCTGACTTCTGACGCCTTCTGACGCAGTCTTTTGAACACATAATAGATTGCGAGGTTGACTATGGCTGACTATCAAGCTGATCTCTCGAACTTGGAGACCGAGCAGGTTCCAGTCGAGAAGTGGAGACCACTATTAATCCGTACGCACGTAAAAGAGATGGTTCTTTGCAACTATCTTTGCCTCAAAGTCTTTGATACGGCGCTTCTAAGTCTAGTCCGACCATAAGAGTCTCGAGTCCTGATCCAAGTGAACAAGCCATCGTCCTTCCGCCGGAGATGCAACGACTTTCCATTGCAGATACAGCAACGTACACCGGACTACCGCTAACTATCCGGCGTACACGGTCGTACAGCGTCAGACATGCACCGGACAGCCAGCGAGAACCTGCGCCTATCCACTATACAAACACCGGTCATCCAGCGGGACACACCGTTCGCCCGGCGCACACGCAGTGGGTGGAAGTCCAGTCCCGGGTCACCAGACTCCGGCGCGAATGCACTGACCATGCAGTGGAGCCCCATGTCCCCGCCAGCGGCCGCCCGTCGACCTCCACTCGCAGACAACGGACAGACGGCGGTGCAGCGCCGGACGCTCGCAGTGCGCCACTGCCCAGCTGCTGGACGGCCAGTCCTCTCCCGGCATACGTGCAGTGATGGTACAGCGAATCTCGAAGGACAGCCGTCAGACGTCAGCGGCCGGACGACGGCCCGCCGACAACACTCCAGCGGACCCCTGGCGCTCGAGCAGTGCACCTCCCGGCGCACGGCAGCGGTGTCCCGCCGCACGGACGCCGTCCCCCAGTCCCGCCCACCGAATCTTCACGGGAGGTCCACTATGCGTCCGCTGCAGGACCGCCGTGCATCCGCCGAACGCGCACCGTCCACCAGCGCACGACCGCCGTCGCGGCGCAGTCCCGCCGACTGTACGCAGGAGTTCAGCGTACGGCCGCCGCACCGCCGTCGTCTGGTCGCCGCATGCCCGCCACCCACCGCCGCACGTTCGCCGTCTCCCAGTGCAGGTTCACTGTGAGAGCGCCGCAGGTACAGTCGTGCGTGCGTGAGGTCAGCCACACACGTCAAAGTCTTGAGCAAGTGTAGATTGCACGCGAACACAGAGGTCCACTAGTGCAATCCGCAATTATTTAGATGGGCACAGAGACCCTCGTCCACAGCTCGCGTCCAGTCCATGATCCAACGAGCGCAGACGTTGAAAGAGATAACAGGCACAGTTCAGCAGATTCGACCATCAGAGCAGCCCAGAATGAAGCGCGAGCAAGGCAGCAGAAACAATGAAGGTCGCCCAAGATGCCGCAAAGTGACTTCGAGCGGTTCCAGGTCGCACTACAGAGAATGCGACCTGGAATCGTATATTCAAGGTACTAATTTCGAGCTAGAAGCGGCGCGCGTAGAACGCTGTAGCGATTGCGAGTCAAGCAGCGGCGCCTTCGGCGGTCGAAGTGGAAGGAGCCAAGTTACGGATGCAGTCGGCACCAACTCCGCACTATCATTCATATCTAATTGGAATGCGAGTCATTATGACTCTCTAATTCGCCTTCTGTCCGCCTAGGGTACTACCAGTTGAGGTTCCGTAAAACCACCTCCTTCGCAAATCCATTTGCACCTAACGAGCCGGAGCTGATTTCTTTCTCTACATAGATACGTGTATTATTAGCATATACATGAACCTTGTGGCCTAGTCGGTGAAGACAAGTGAGTATTGGATGAGTTAGGAGATCACTTGTTCAAACCCGGGTTATTTTAACTTTTGCACTTTTGCACTTAAGGGCCATTTGACTTTTTAACAAGTTCTTGTACGACGGGTCGCGGGCGCCACTCGGGATGTAATACAGGCATACCTCGTAAGTCATCGCGGTGTAGAATGAACATGCAGGTCCTTGACGCGAGTAGGTATGAAGCGAGTAGGAAGGACACCACGAGGAGGGACAGGCAAAACGCGGTCCCGAGCCAAGTGTTCGCTAGGGGTGGTGCGGGCAAAACGCGGCACCGTATCCCACACGCGGAATTCGTGTCATAGTGATGGGGGGAGGAACAGAACCTTCGGCTCTAACACGTGTTTGAGCTCCGCCAAACACGGACCGCGAAGCTTCCGTTGATGACCGTGACGCGTATTACGTGAGCGTCACGTGCAATAGGGAGAAGACGTTTCGTAAGAGGTCGTGCGGGAAGGGTGTGGGAACCGGCCCGCATGTGCAATGGCGCCTTGTGTTCGACACATGAACTCCGAGCCTCGCTATCTTTCCATCGATCACTCACCATCCCACCCACCCAACCCATGGACAACCACCAGGGTGAGAGACCATAATCTGCTCTCTATTACGATGCCTGACCGTCGCTCAGAACAAGCCGGCGAA
>KV426018.1:7044-33624 GCA_001632375.1 Exidia glandulosa HHB12029
TGCAGGATGCGGCCCCGACACCTCTCGAACTCCGTAGAAGGAGTGAGAGTTGTCTAGAACGTTCTTGTGTGAGGGGAATGACCTGAGTGTCACAATTACCCCCCCGCAAAAGAAAGCGGCGTCCCGACGCGTCACAAACTGCGCTCGAAGTAATGCATTGGCACCTCCGATCGATACATATGGGAAGAGACGACAGGATTGGAGAAAATCGAACTTCTAAGTACTAATCTAAGTATAGCCTACGTGGCGATTCTTTATCTACATTAGGGAAGACCGTTTCAAACAAAAGCGTAGCCTAAACGGGGAGAGTCGGCGTCGCGTCTAGAGCCGAAGACAACCTTCCTCTTCATCGTCCTGAGGAAGGCCCCTCCTTCCGCACTGTACTGCGGGAGGCGAAGGAGGTCGTCGATCACCGACGGCGGAAATACACGAGGGTTCGACGTCCAGTACAAAGAGACCATAAGACGGCCGTTTACAGAGCGCCAGAGATCCGAATCACGAACCCAAGATACAGTACCGTTATCGAACTTGACCTCGTAGTCCAGGCCATACATATGAGTCGCGCACTTCAGAATGGATTTGATAGGGGGAAGACGATACGGGGGAGGGAAACGGGGGTAGAACAAAGAAAACACGCGAGTCAGCGCCTCGTAATCACCAGCGTCCATCGTACGAAGGACACGCGCCACGTGTGCGAAGTTCACAGCTATCCATGCGAAAATCATCATCACGTTTGCCAAGTCCAAGCGCTGCGTGCTTACCTCGCCGACCGCCTTGTTTGCGGCAGCGGTGGCGTTGTTAGCCACAAGCAGCACGCCGGCCGAGTCGTCCGAGTCATCGTCGTTGCTGCGAGGCTTGAGAGGCGGGGTGCAGGGATCGCTGGTCGGAGAGGGAGGAGGAGGCGCCGGTCGAAACTCAACGTCGCAGGGGCCAGGAGCGTCGGCTGCGTAGAAGACGCGCTGGTATCCCTCAGGCGGGTCCTGTTCGACAGCGGGCTCAGTACGGCGTTGGGGAATGGTGTAGCGCGGAGGCGCGTCTGAATCAACGGCGTCGCGTACCATGAGAGCGATCTCGTCCCATTCCGCGTCGTTGGCGGCGTTGTCGAGAGCGATGCGCGAGAAGACAGACATGCTGAGGGCGAGGATGGAGAGCTGAGCGATGGAGAGATGAAAACTGCGAAGAACGACGTCCTGTGCCATGATCCATGCCGGGTTTTATACGAAATAGTCGACTCACCGAGGCCCACATGCTGTGGGACGCGTGTCCAGCCCGAGTCAGGCGACGACAAAGAAACTGTGCATGCCGTGCTCGCCGTCCTTGTGCTCTTTGGATCTCTGACTTAGACAAGAGATCCCATCGGTGGCGCTGTTGCGACGAAACAGCCTAGTCCGTAATGCCGTTCGCGACCTTGTATTCCCTGAGCATCTCGGGGAACCGTTCCTTGAACTCTTTCTCCGGCCGGAATGTGCTCTCGTCTTCTCGGAGACCTTCCCAGTGCACTAGGAACTGCCTACCTCGCCCGCGCTTCCGATGGGCGAGTATGGCGTACGGCATACGCATTTCGATTCCTTTCTTGACTTGCACGGGCTCGGGACGCTGTGCTACGCGCGCCGAGAATTCGGGTGGCGATTTCTGGTAAGGCTTCAGGTACTGAACGTTAATTGTGTTATGGATTCTGTCCACACCCTCAGGCAGGTCGAGCACGTACGAATTGTCGTTGACAACCTTCAATACCTCGTATGGCCCGAGCCACTTTGCTGACAACTTCGGTGTCGGGCGTCCAGATTCCCATGGCGGATGGATATGCTTCTTCGAAAGCATTACCTGATCGCCCACCTGAAACTTCGCGGGGCGGTGCTGCTTGTCGTAGTACCGAGCTTGGCGCTCTTGCGCAATCTGCATGCGTTGTTGCGCGGCTTCTCCCTGTGCTCGAAGCTTCGAGACAAAGTCGTCCACATCGGCTATACCCGAGGTGTCGTCATGGACCAGCATCTCGTGCGGAACTCGTGGCTGCCAGCCACAGTCTAACTCGAATGGAGAGTAGCCTGTTGAAGGGTTCACGGAGCGGTTGTACGCAAGCTCCAGTACTGGCAATACATCGTTCCAGTTGTCCTGCTTGTAGTTGACAAATCCGCGAAGCATTGTCTTGAGTGAATTGACCGCCGACTCCGATTGACCGTCCGTCTGCGGATGGTTGGCTGTGCTGAGAGCTATCTTGACGCCTAGTCGCTTGAATAACTCGCGCCAGAAATCGCTGGTGAACTTGGAATCCCGATCTGATATGAGAACACTCGGGAGACCGTGGAGACGCACCACCTCTCTCATGAACAGTTTGGCCGTTGTCTCCGCAGTCGCGTCCTTGTGCGTCGGAATGTAATGTACCCGCTTTGAGAATTTGTCAACTACTACCATGACCATGTCAAAGCCGTCGTTGGACTTTGCAAACGGACCTGCAAAGTCCATGGTAACCGTACTCCAACGGGCTTCCGGAATCGCATTCGGAATCAACAGACCTGCGGGTAATCTATTCAGAGCCTTATTCCGCTGGCACTTGTCACATGAGAGCACGTACTGCTTCACGTCCTTCGACATTCGGGGCCAATAGTAGACACGCGATACTGACAGCATCGTCTTGTCCGTGCCTAAGTGACCTGCGGTCGCCGCGTCGTGAAAGTCCTGCAGTATGTTGAAGCGGAGTGTCTTAAAATTTGGGACACAGATCAGTAAGCGAGAGCGGTCGGGGTGTCTGTACAGAAGCACCCCATCCCTGTAGCTGTAGTTCTCCCAATGCCGATTTGCTTTCCCAGCTGCTAGACCGTCGGCTATTGCTGCAAAATGATTGTCCGAGGCGTAGCCTTCTCGAATATCCTTCAAGAATTGAGGGTTCAGCTGCACAACCTCTGCGGTAGCCACAAGTGACTCACTGGTCATGACTTTGTGCTTTTCCTCGATCGGGGCACGCGATAATGCGTCGACATTCGAATGAGACCGTCCTGGACGATGTACTATCTTCAACTTGTCCCGAAATTCCTGTAATTCGACCGTCCACCTACGCAGCCTCGCGTTCGTCCCTTTGTAGTCCATAATCCATTGCAAGGCGGAATGATCTGTAATGAGCTTGAGCGACGGTACTCCATCTATGTAAGGATGAAATTTACGCAACGCCCAAACCATCGCCAGACACTCTAGTTCGGTGGCTGAATAACGGGTCTCAGCTCCCGAGAGTGTTCTTGACGCCGTACAGATGATGTGCTCCTTACCGTCGTCCCTCGCTTGGGCCAGGACTGCGCCTATACCGGAATACGACCCGTCTGTATACACTGTGAAGGGTCTTGTGTAATCAGGATGAGCGAGAATTGGTTCAGCTGCTAGCTTTGACCGCAAAGTCTCGAAGGCGGACTTACAGTCCTCCGTCCAGTCCCAGTCGACTCCTTTCGCGAGGAGGTTCGTTAGAGGTTTGGCAATCATTGAATACGCTTTGATGAATCTTCTGTAGTATCCCGCCATGCCTAGAAATGTTTGAAGCTCCTTAACATTCCGCGGCGGCGGAAACTCGAGAATTGCACGTACGTTCTCGGGTTTCATTCCGATGCCCAACCTCCCAACGCGGTGACCGAGAGCCTGTACCTCAGAGTAGCAGATATGCGACTTCTTGAGAGAAAGTGTGAAGCCCGTTGGTATAATTCGTCGTAGAACGGCGTCGATGTGGGTGAGGTGTTTGTCGAAGTCTGCCGAATAGATTATGATGTCGTCAATGTAGACCACAGCATAATCCCACTTAGCATTCCCCAAAGCCTTGTCCATACACCGCTGGAATATAGACGGGCCGTTCTTCAATCCGAATGGCATGCGGCGATATTGATAGAGACCAATTGGAGTACGGAATGCCGTCTTCGGGCGATCCTCTTCCGCAATCTCAACCTGGTTGAACCCCGCATTGGCGTCGAATGTCGAGAAATACCGCTTCCCTTCGAACTGACTCAGATAATCGTCAATGCGCGGTAACGGGTACTGATCCGTCCGAGAGACCTCGTTAACCTTCCTGTAATCGACGCAGAACCGAATCTTGTTGTTCTGTTTGATCAGGACGACGTTGGAAGCCCATGGAGAATCTGCGTCCTCTATCACGTTGTTCGCCAACAATCGCGCCACTTCGTCCTCGATGAACTTGCGTCCCTCCGGCGAAACACGGTATGGTGCCGTTGACACCGGCGCCGTGTCTCCTGTGTCTATGCGTGCAAGAGTGAGATTTGTATGCCCCAAGGGGCGCGAACCGTATGCGAAAGCCTCACGATTATCCCACAAGACTTGCATCAGTCGACGTCGTTGATCTGCAGTCAGCGCCGGATTGACATCGAGTTCTTCCAGAGCCGCTGCGAAGGCCTTGCTGTCTTCTTCCTTCTCCCTTGCCCCTTGCGTTCGAACGATGTACGATTCGACTTGCCTACTCCTATCCAAAAGTGGGAATGCACGTCCAATGTATTCACCGGTGCCGATGTGAACAGGGAAAGGATCTACGTTGTATATCTCGACCCAGTGCTGCGCTGCGGCCGTCAAGCCTATGGCGCGCGCCGCCGAGATCGCCCTGTCCTCCCTGATGGGGACCGGGTCTAGATAATAACACCGTGTCTTGATGGATCCAGTCAGTTCGCAACGAAGCCTTGCTGTGTGAAACGGGCGTACCACCAAAGACTCGACTGCACGCAATGCGGGCACCTTCTCCTTCGTCGTCCGTATGGGAATCTTGATTTCGGACCCGGGCACGTTCTGCGACAACGTCAAAAGCGAGTTAGTAATACTCACCGATCCACCGTAGAATGACATGAAATCATTCCCGAGTATAACTCTTGCGCTACCGGCGGGGTTGACGTGTAACTTGACTGGTATCTTGATGTGTACCCCCTTCGTGTCGACGAAGTCCAATGTCAGCACGACATATTTCGTGATAACAGTGTTCCCGCTCACCCCTTGTAACGTCGTGAGCTGGCACGGACGCGTGGCGACCTTCGCGAAGTGTCGCGCGTACAGACTTTCGTCGATGAGCGACAGGGATGACCCTGTATCCGCGCACGCCGTCAGAATGATGTTGTCGTCACAGCCTTCTACCACGCGTACCTTCACAAACGCGGGTGTCTTGTCCTCAAATCGCATGTCGGCGAGCTCCTCGATTGTGAACGGCTCCTCGTCCGCGGCGTCCTCGTTTTCTGCGCCGCTGTCGCCGTCCGATGTCGCACCGTCTTCGTCGTCAGCGTCTGTGGCTCGAGACACTGCTCCATTCGCGCCGTCGTGCTGCTTCGCGTCAGTGACGGGTGCAGTGCGACGTTTGCGTGACTTAGATTGCGCACGCACCGTTCTCGGGTCACTGTCGGTCGACCGTGCCCTCCCGTGCCGTGTCTCGGCGTCACCGTCTATCAGCGCGGACGACGGTCCTCGTGGAGTTGTAGTCGTCCTTGACGTTGCGCGGATAGTCGTCCTTGACGTTGCGTTTGCTGTTCTTGGCGGCACTTCTAAAGATAAATCGTCAGTAGCGTGGATAGGACCTGATCCCTGCGTCGCAGCGGTTGACAACGCACGAAGTCGAGTTGAACGACGGCGTTCTGGCTCTTCGTCTACGACGTTACGGACTTCGTCAGGCGTCAGGACCCTCGTCGAGTACGATTCTGCGATGTACGCACCGTCCTCGTCTTCGTACGCGAGTTCCGAGCCCTCCTCGTCGCTATCGTCGCAAGCATCGAGATAGGATGGTTCCGCTGTGGTAGACGTATCAGTAACGGTAGCCTGCACGTGCTCGGCGACGTACGCACGCCCTAATCGCGTCTGCGGGCCGCTGCTGTCGCGCGGTCGATCCGATTGCGCGCGCGACGCGAACGCAACGCGCTGCTGCGCCGCTGGCGTCGAACGCTCGCCCTGGCCTTGTGGCGTCTGGTTGCGCCACACCGGGCGCGGTGTCGCTTGTTGGTGCTCTGCGCGTGCGTCAGCTGGCTGCTGGGTCTGCGTCTGCGACGACGTACCAGGCGCGCGCTGGCTCTGAGTTCCACCATAGCCTGAATTTTGGCCGCGTCGCGGCGCCCATTGCGAACGAGGTTGCGGTGGCGTCGTGTCCATGGCGGTCTTGAGTTTCGACGTCCGGTACAGCTCTAGAAGCTGTGGCTCGAGGTCAAGGAGGCGCCGTCGGAGATCAGATAACTTGGCACCGTCCTTCAGCAATGACTCCATTTGGATTTGCACGATCAACGGCAATCCGCTCATCATGTCGTGAAGCAATAGCGTGTTGGACGCCTCTCCAAAGACGGCTCGCTGTAGCTTGGATCTGGCTGTAAAGTAAGTGCTGAATGACTCGCCTTCGCGCCACGTACGCATCTTGAGCTCGTGAGTCTTGAGCTGCTCGTAATTTGCAGATCTGAACTCCTTGCGTAATGCGTCACACCACATCGCCCAGCTCGTCATTTCGAGTCGCTCTTGTCGCGCCATTCTTTTCCACCACTGCCCGGCCTCGCCTTTCAGCAGCATCGGCAAAATGGAAACTACCCTGTCCACGTCGACACCCATCTGCTCATACATGGCCGTAATATCTTCTATCCATTCATCCACATCGTCGTTCTTGCGCCCATGGAACGCTGGCATATCCTTTACCTTCGGGTAATACGACGGACCGGCGTTCGTTATCTCTGCCGGTGCTGACGTCGATCTGCGCGGATCTGCCGCATCCGGCCCTGTTCCTGTGCCTGCTGCTGGATCGCCTTCCGGGTCCGGGTCTGGGTCGTTGTCGCGCTCTTGCTTGCGCCCGTCACCCGCGGCGTACATGTCCTCGGAATCGAACGTATGTTCGTCCTGTGGCGGTTTCCGCGGACTTGGGGGACGCGACGTGTCTTTATGCGGTGGCTGGTCTCTGCGACCACTCGCCTGTTCGCACCAAATCTTGACGTCGTGAATGTCGCCCGACAGCCCTTCAACCGTTCTCCCCAACTTGGCTATGCTACGCTCTATGTCAGTGACTCGACCGCTTGACTCACGAGACAACTGCTTGGCGGTGCGTTCTGCGGTGTCGAACTTCTGCGCTAAGCGTATCTCCACTGCCTCTGCAATAGTCCCGTAGTCTACGTCTGGAGCTGGTTGTGGTGCTGGCGCAGCTGCCAAACGCTCGACGACGCCTGCGATCTCGGAAACACTCGCGATAAGCGCCGTAATGTCGTTCTGTAACGCTGATATGTCGTGCTGGATACTGCCTGTGTGCGCCTGAAACTCTTGCTGGAATCCCATGATCTGTTTCTCGCGCTCTGAATCGCAGGTCTGGACCTGGGACGCCAAATTCAACACGTCCTTCGCTTTCGCCAATCGCTTATCCTTGTCGCTGGTTAACGGCTCTATCATGCGCTGTAGGGACGAGTTAACGTCCTTTGCAAAATCATTATGACTGCGGTTCGAGTCCATTACCAGTCTATGAAGTTTCGCGGACTTGGCCTCGTTCCGAAAGACTTCCTGCTCGAAGTATAGACCCGTCGACTCCACGACCTGGCGTAAGTTGTTGTTGCTAAGAATGGTGTCGCGCAGCAGATTCTCCGGGATGTCATCCTTCGTATCCAACGGTGGTTGTACTGGGGCTGATACGTGTAATGCGAAATATAGTGAGTCAAGAGGAGTCATGCTCGACGGCTGTGACTGGGTTCCTTTTCTCTTGCCCGAACTCTCCGCTTCTGGGGCATCACGCTCACCCAGATTCTCGTCCTCGCCATTGTTGCCGGCTCGAGACTGGCGAGCCTCGCGTGGGAATGACGTCCTTTCGAATTCGAACTTGATTGGCGAAGATGTCGCTTGGGGACCCGCCTCTTGCATGGGTGGGCCCCACGATAAGTTCCCGGACGCCGAACGGAAATGGCGCCGAGTATGAATCCGTGGCCCAGTCGAGTCATCAACTGGCGGGATATGAGTCGAAAACGCCTGAGATGGCGTTGGCGGACGAGCTTGTGGCTGCTCCGCTGTCGTCTGTTCCTGCGAGGACATTCTGTACTACTCGGCTGGCTATAACGACTATATATGATACGGGAAAGGCGCAATAGACTAATCTAGAGGACCTTGAACGAAAAACTAGGGTTCTTCCGCTGGCGAGCGATCTGCTATGCAAGCGGTAGGATTCGTCCACCAATTGTGAGGGTCGGCTACGTACCCTATGAGAAATAGACCTCGCGAGATCTCACCGAAGGCTCAAATCGGGCACGCGAGGGGATCGCTAAGACTAATCTGAATGTCTAGATTCCAACCAACGAATGTCAGTCAGGATCTGCGATAGAGCTAAGGGATATGAGAGCGATATATAATCTAACTAGCGGAGACTCGAGGATAATCCAAAGACGAGGATCCTCGAGTCTCAGCACCGCGCTTTAAATACAAAAAAGAGTCCATGTCCGAGTCATGCACGAGGCCGTGCAGGATGCGGCCCCGACACCTCTCGAACTCCGTAGAAGGAGTGAGAGTTGTCTAGAACGTTCTTGTGTGAGGGGAATGACCTGAGTGTCACAAGAGAGAAGTTCTGGACAGCCAGACGGCGTAGTAGGGCGCATCGCGGCTTTCACGAAGTCATGAGAGTCAAGCGCCTCCAAGACAGCTTGGCGGATTTCGTCGAGGACCCCAGCAACGGCGTCATCGCTGCCGCCGCCGTTCAGCACGTAAGACGACTGTGGGCGTGTGACGCGCACCTGATGCGCGCCAACGCGCTCTCCACGACGACGTGCACGACCGTCTGCAGAGCGTGATGGTCGCGCCAATGCAGCATCGCGTCCGGCGACATGGTTGGGGGGCAAGAACTGAGACACATCGCGGGCTTTACCGCTTCGAGCTGTCAGCGAAGCTTCAGCGTCATAGATATGATATCTTAGAAAGCAGCATTGGATCTACCGACATATTATAGCAGGTGTGAAGAAAGGAGCGGGTATGGCTAGGGAGTGTGACATTTTGGTGGTGCGTGTACAAGGTTACATTAGGAGTCACAAGCGCAGACATGGAGAACAAGGGGTGGATACGAGAAATAGGGTCAAGGAGTATGTGAAGAGTTCGATGGAGGAGATAGGGGTTCGGGGTAGTCAGAAGGAGCCGCGACGCGCCAGCGACAGCGCGACCCGATATGCGTATTGCGACACTCCAGCTTGCCCGGCTTCTTCCTCCTCCATGTCCCAAACCCGATGCGTGAAGCAGAGATGCAGGCCGAGATCGTACATTGAAGGGAACGGGGACCGACATTCCGCGCAACAGGGAGGGAATGGACATTGAGTGTCTTGTGGTTGAGCGGGACGCAGAACGATCGCAGGTCCCAATGTCAAAGGACCAAGCGGCGGAGGAGGGTGGGGCGCTGGAGCCTGGGATTCCTGAAGCGCCGCCTGGTATTGGGCAGATGCCGCCATCCCTGGTCGCACGTAGCTGAGAACGCGTTGACGATCTGGAGTGCGGAGAAAACGGTTGGGACGGGCGCTCGGTGCGCCGGGCGGTGCACTCAAGGATACGAGAAGCCGGGTCGAGCGCGGCGGCGTCACAGGCGGCGGCGACGGCGACGATGGAGGGGGTGTAGACGGTGGAGTAGACATAGGAGTAGAGGGAGAGTGCGACGAGCGAACGAGCGAGGGTAATAGAGAGCGATGCAGAAACGCGGATGCAGACGACGCACCAAGTTTCCTCGCTTTTATACCGGAATAAGGATGAAGCGGAGTCAAAGCGTGGTCTTGACGCGTGTTGAGGACACGCGTCCGCGCACGTGATGCTGGGGATTGAGCGAACGGTGGCCAATCACAGAGTGAGTGGCGTTACGGACGGTGGACGGATAGGGGACGTACCTTGCGAAGAAGCACCCGTGCGTGGTCTGACAAATACAGTGCGTGGCCCAGGGCTCAAGCGACGGATATACATACTGGACAAGGCCAAAGAGAATGGCTCCAACCGGTAAAACCGACGCCCGTTTCGTGGTAGCCAGCCGCTACCTGCGCGGGCCCAGAGTTGCTGCACCGTGCTGCAAAGTTGACTGAGGCTCCAGCATAGCGGGAAGGCCCAAGGCTGTGACGGGGAGAGGTTGGAGGGATCAACTGGTTTGCTCTCCGCTGATCCGGCGTTGGCGCTCTTGACAACATTGTTCTTGCAACCGATGACGCTCATTGGCTGGAGCGTCAGCCACAAAGCCGTGAGGACGGAGAATACAGTTTTCGCGGCGAGAAAATAAGGAGTTTCCTAGAACTTGCAACAACCCGCAGGAGATCTGGCGCTGAAAGCAAAGTCGGAAGTTCGCGACGGTTGCGACCATAGCTAGGGCCCAAAAAGCGTGATGAGGTTGCGAGAGACTGCAGTGAGAGCGATGGCGGAGAGCGGTTAGACGAGACGCCGAGGAGCGCCAAGTCGGCTTGGTCAAACGCAGAACTGCCCTTCGTAGAGTAGGGAAACGAGGCGCTCCCGGCGCGAACAGGATGCGTCGACGGGTCACCAGAGCACCGTGCTGTCAGAACTATCGTTCCCTCATTCCAGAGCGCCAATGCGCTCATAGAGCGTCCACAGCGCCTACCTATCAAGCGCCTGCTACCGCAACGGCGCTTCGTCAGAGACAGTCGAGTATAAGAGTGTCGTCGCAAACCCAGAGAGTCGTCACAGCAGTAGTACTCACCTCTATGTCTTGTACGCCCTCAGCCTTATCTTACGTGGATTGTGTCGTTGCCAGTAGCAGCAGCAACGTCGATATGACGAACATCGTTGCAACGTGCGTAACGAAGCGATGCCCGTATTCGAGGAGTCCAGGCTGACGCTGAGCACAGACTTTGGGACGAGCTCCTTCATACTTTGAGCACCGAAACGACGAAGAGTGCCAACCCGTTAGGCGCGCAGGTTGATGATAGTTTCTGGCTGGGAAAGATTGTAAAGCTCGAGGTGCCATGTTGTATCATGTAGCCAGTCAATACGGAGCAACATCAGACACGGTGCACGATCTATGCCTGCGAGAGCTCGTGGCACTAAGGCAGGGCAGGGAAAGAGCGCAGTGAAGAGCGTGCGAGCAACGTCGAGCAGTGTTGGCGTTCCTAATATTCACACGCCCCAGCGAATAGTCGCGTGCGTACGCTGACGAAGTCAGCCTGCGCATCTCGGTGTCAAAGCCTGAGAAGTTTGGAGTCAAGTCATGTCCGGACTCTTTCGGGACATTCCGCACCTTGACTTGTCGTTGCTTGACGCCAGCGGGACTATTCGCATCTACTCGCTCTCTGTCTGCTCACAGGTCGGACTTCTCTTTCTTGCGCTGGACGGAAGCCCCCAGTCGGGCGCGTCCACTCGTACCGACGCGCGTCTCTAAGCTCTGCAACGGCCGATATGAAATAACGTCTCTGGTTCACTGGCACTACTATTGACATGGCGCGGAGCAACAAACTGGGTACATGATTGGCACCGGCGCTTAACCTTCCGCAATGATGGCCATCCTTCAAAGTCCTGAGAGGCAGGCCGCACAGACAGGCTGCGTAGTCCGTTAGACCTATGCTCCTCGCCATGCAGAACACATACCGCGACCGACTCGGCACCCAGGAGCGCGGCGAAGCAAGCGATATCCGCAAGGGGGTCTGACACACATTCAACACCATGACGCTTCGACATGTAGTTCTACTCACTGGCACCAAGCTCGGCAGCCGCGGCTCCGCAAGCGGCGATTTCTCCGGCGTAGGCACCGACGCAGGCTTGACGAAATCAGCGCTCGAATAACGTCAAGACATCGCGTACCGAAGGCGTTGCACTTGGCCGAGATCCTAAGGATGATATCGCCTGGCGGCTTGCCCGTAGTCGGGATGGTCGTCGCGGACGCGACGCTGGCGATGGCGAGAACGATGAACGAGGTGAACTTCATATCTGGCTGAGGAGTGGGCTTGCTTCGAAGAGATGCTGCGATGCTGTAGTTCGTCTTGGCTCTCTGGCTGCAGTTTTTATACTTCGACGAACGAGGCACAGGCACACCTTTGTGAACTCACGACCACGGTTACTCCTCAGGATCTCGTGCTCTATTGCTCTGGACTTGCTCCAACACTCGACATCCCACGTCGAGACACCATCTGTCAGGATTGTCAGTTGGCGGATGCTTTTCGACATTCGACTTTGCCGCAGTTGTTTTGGTGCTGCACATCCCCGAGTCCGCTTCGCGCATTCGACGGGCTACGCGTGTCTTCGACGCACTGTGTCTGGTGCAGTGTTCTCCTAAAGTCTTCGTCGCCCCATTGACCAGTCATCGTTCGGTCTTTCGGGTGCTGAGCGTGACGCACGTCAGGTTTCTGTCCGGGTCTCCACCTGCATATCTCGAACGCTCTCGTGCGAGTGTCTCATCAATCGTTCTCACATCCGATGGCAGTACGCCTCTGTTGCATCAGGGTTGTCCGTAATGCTACATCTGAGCACCAATGAAACGGTAGCAGCAGAACTCGCCGGCCATACACCAACCGTGGATTGGCGCGAGCAGTTGCAGGTCGTCATGTGCGGGAGTCTGGAACTGTCGGCATCGTATTTGTCGGACCTTATGCGGTCGGGGACTGTCGTACTGTGAGCTCGGAGTGTTCGTCGTTATTCCCCATACTACGTCCTCTCCAGAGTCGCAGCCTCCGGGAAGCAGTGACAATAATATCTCATTCTCGGTCCCTACTTCTCTGCCTCTCTGCTAGAGCTCTTCGTACAACGAGCTCCTATCCTGCGACAGATGTCAAAGTGGGAATCGGCAGCCGGAGGAGCGTTGGACGGATGGCCGAATGTGGTCATCGGACGTCCGTGCCTGAAGCATCATCCGCTTTTGACAACGCCAAGAATGAATAGTCCAGGATCGACGCCTTCGTCCACTCTCCGTCTGCTCGCGGTCAGTCGACAGGCTATTATTAGGGCACCGCAACATTTGACAGGCTCTCTATCCCCAGGACGTATTCCTCTGATGCTGTCAGCAAATTCATTTCTAGACACGGTGTCGATGCGGAAGAAATGTCGCCAACCGGCAGTTGTAGAATGTCCAGCGGTCGTCAAGTTCTCGGTATTGGATACGATACGGATGGCGATTGCAATCATTACTACGAATACTGCACAACAAAGGGAACAGTCCAACAGCCTTGGTACACGGAGCCAGGAACTGAACTTCGACTGTTTGACGATCTCAACCGCTGCTCAAATGTCCTCCGAGTGCGTCCTCTCAAGCTGGCTGGCCAACGCAATGCACCAAGATCCGCGTGGGACTCCGTACGACGCAATACTTTTCTCGTCGTAGCGTACTCCAGGATCGGTCCCGTGCGCATCGGCGATGTGGACGACCAGATCTTGAACTTGAGTAAACTGGGCGCCGCACGGTCCTGGTCCGTTGTTGCAGTTGACAGTGGGAGTGAAGTTGCACGTGTATGTCTGGGCGACGTCGACCGTCCTCGATGCGGATGTCCCGGTGTGGCGCATGGGCGACTGCACGTCGTGGCGACCGTCGACGCCGGCGTCAGGAAACGAAAAGGCCGGGAGTAGATTATTCGCTATAGCGGCCAGCGGCTGCGACGACGGTGACTGCTGTAGCTCGAAGATGTTGAACTTCGGTTGCGGGAGGGTGTTCAAGGGAGGGCGTCGTTTGATCTGGCGCTGTGGTGCAGAGGTAACCGGAACGCAGGACTCTTCAGACTGAGAGCCGTAAGGTGTGGAGACGTTCATGGGCGAAGTCTGCGATGGGGAACAATGCTCCGGCGCGAAAGAGGCTTTGTATACGTGCCACCAGCGCCACGTTGATGAACTGAATGCGCGTGGCCCAGTCATATCGGGGGTTCGCCGTAGACAATGAGGAAGGGACGCTTCTTGTGACTCTATGCGCTGAACTCATCACCATGTCACGTAGGTGGTTGTGCACGCGCGGAACGTAGCCAAAGACCGTCTGCGCGTGACTGAACGCGCATGAATGTCCCGCACTTAGATCCAGCCGCAAAATCAAAGAATTTTCCAGTTGTGATGAGTCTGAGATCGGTGAGAGACGGCTCCCGAGCCACAGGGACCACTTCCGAATTCGCGGAGACCGGGAGCTTCGGGCCGCTTCCCGTCCTTTGTGTTCCTTCCACGGCCACCAGCGGTGCGCGCGACCACGCTCGCCGCATCTGAACACATTGGACTGCCCAACTACACGTGCAGGATCCCGTGAGTGTATCTAACGGTATCGAGCCAATCCTCGCTATGCTCATGCGTCGTCGCCATCACTTGCTTGCCATTTCCTGCCACTTTTGCTTGACCCGTAGACCACGCAATTCAATCGCCAACTGTATGCATCGCGCATGGTGTTGCTTACGGGCTGCTCGACCCGGAATTTCGAGGCGAAATTGCGCGATTTTTTGCATCTGCTTAAAATGTTGCGAATGCGCATGGACTTCGCCTGGTGGCTTAGAAACGGATTCCATGTCCTCATCCCCCCATGCTTCCTTCGACTGTTGTTTTCATTCTGTGGATTAGGTGCGTTCCAACAGTTGTCTCAACTTTCGCAGGTCTCCCGTCTCTCCAATCCACGCGGTACGTCTATCTGCTCATCCCACCGATCCATCGTCGAATTGACAGATCCTTTAGATCTGGTCTCCGAGTTCAAGCAGGCAACAATGTATAAATCCGGTTTCCAGCACCATAGTCCAGCAGTCGCGTACATTCATCGTATCACCCCAAGCGTCATCAGTCATCGTTCATCGTCGTTTTACCGTGCAAGCCGTTCGAAACCGCACTCTCTGGGCTCCGGGAACGCATGAGACGGCGCTCCCACAGGCCAAGATCTACCAGACATAATCGCCGACGGTCGCCATCGCGTCGTCAAAGGAAGCGCCGTCGTCAATCGGGAGCGCGACATCGTGGGCGCTGTTGCTGGCGACACTGATTCCACCCCATCCAGACTCGATGTTCGTCCTTTCTACGGGATCGACGTCGGCCCAGTCGCCGTACCCGACAGCGGATTCGGCGTCGTTCCTCGCCGCGCGGGACGTAAAGTACACCCCGTCGTTCTGCACGTCCTCCGTCGACCGTACACTCGAGCTGCTGCCCCATCTGAGGCTCGGTGCCAGCGCCGCGCCTGCATTGGAAGGACGACCTGCCGTGGAGTCGTTCCCTGCGTCTGCATTACCCCGCGGTGCCACGGTCGGAGCACTGTCGTCGTTCAAGCGCGCTCCGCTGGTGCTGGCGTCGAAGTGGTCAACGTCCAGGTCGCATTCACCGTCCGCGTCCTCGTCGAACTCTGCATACCCGTCTGTTGCGAAGGCGCCACTGGCTCCTGTCGCGCCCTCCTCGCGATCGCCGTCCGCTATCGCAGGCGTCAGCTTGTCGGCCTGTGGCAGCTTCAACTTCGACGTCTCCTTCTTCAACCACGCCAAGAGCTCGCGCTCTCTGACGCCGCTATCATCCTTCGCGACTTTCTCCACGCTCTTCACCGCCTTGTCGGAGAAGAATTGACTTGAAGGCTTCGCGAGCACGCCGCATCGGCGCAACCACTCCTCGTGGACCCCTCTCGCGACGAGCGCGGGCCAGACCGGGCACCACGTGCGATGTCTCTGAGCACCGTTCGTACCTCGGTGAATTAGCAGGTAGCTGCACGCGGGGCACGTGCGCAGGCCACGGTGGTAGTCGCTCTCGTGTTTGCTTGGGGTCGCGGTTACGGGGAGAGGGACGTGGACGCCGAATTCCTTCCAGCACGATTCGCAGGTGGAGTCCGACTTGGTTCCAGAGCCGCCTACGACCTTCTTCAGCGCCGCCTTGAAGCTGTCCCTGTCTCCATCTGTCGGCGTCTCGGAGTAAACGGGGAGACACCCCAGCGCCTCTTCGAACGTCTTCGCACTCATGATCTTGCCGACAAGTCGCTTTACCTTGTCACGTTTGGCCTTGTTGGTGTTCTCCAGCGCGAGACCGCAGTCCGTGCGCGGCTTTTCACCGGGTTTTGTATTGTTGTTCGCTTGGACGCTGGGTCCAAGATCGCTGGTCGAGGTTGAAGCAAAGGCGTCCGCACCGGCATCGGCGCGACGCTACAGAGCGAGGTCAGCGTGGTTATGGTTGCAGCTTGACGGTGCGCGACATACTCTCTTCCTCGTCTCAGACTCACTAGTCTGCAACGCCTCTTCACCCGCTGCGTGAATGGCGCTGGGATCCTTGGCCTTGCGGGAACGCGAGGGCATGGTAATCCTGATAAGTCGTCAGCATCAAGCGTAGCTGAAAACCCCGAATGGTACGCACAGCTTTCGTTCTCCACTATGCTCTAGGGCGGGCCCGGGGTGCTCGTGCGCATCGTCGTGGTCGAAGTCTCGCTGTGCCTTGCGCTGAAGACGAGAGTCAGCTACCGACCGCGATGTGTACCGACAACAGTACGTGCCTTGCTCCCGCTCACGATCCCAGCCCCGCCGTCTGCCTCTGACGCGTCGGACGTCCGTTCGTCCCCGTAGCTCGAGCGCAGGTGCTGGAGAAACTCTTGTGGCGGCAGATGCGCTTCAGGCACCACGAACGGTCCACGCGGCAGTGCAGCCCTTTCGACTCGATACTGAGCATGGCCAAGCCCTGGCTGCTGCACACCCGGCACGAACGACCCGTCTCGATCGACAGTTCCGAACGGCTGCAGCACCTGAGTGAGTACTTCGTCGACGTGGTGAAGCGCGTATTGACGTACATTCGTCGGGAGATGTGCAAGCGCTCCCTCATCGGGTTGGAAGTCGAACCCGACCATTGGCGACGGCAAGAAGCTTGGAAGACCGCCCTGCGCGGAAGTTAGAGTGCGATGTCGCCGTGTGGACAGTATGTGCGCACGTATAAGAGCTGCTTTTGATGTCCTTGAGCATGATCCTGACTCGCGCTTGGGGGCTGGACGGGCGATGGAGTGAAGGTCGCTCTGCCTGCGCTCGATGCGGGCGAGAATGTCGAATCGGTCCACTGTGGCGTAGAGTTGACGCTTGTGAGCGAGTCCAAACTCGGGCCACGTTGGTGGAGGCCAAACGGAATTGGCGCGAGCCCATGGACGGGACCCGGCGCTGGGACAGACCCGCTCGCTGCAATCTTGTAGCCTAGTCAGAGCAATCGCGGACGAGGTTGGCGAGGAACTTACAGTGTAGTATGCCGCTTGCGCGGAGAAGGAATCCGAGATATGCGTGGGCGCCGGTGCTTCAAGCTGGTTGTGGTTCTGTGGCGCGCGAATAAACCCTCAGAACGTACATAAAGTGCGCGCGCGAGGCACCTACCTCCTCGTCGTACTGCATGTGCAGCGGGTGCATACCGCGTCCAGAGGACATAACGAGAGA
This sequence comes from Exidia glandulosa HHB12029, assembly GCA_001632375.1. Taxonomy (NCBI): domain Eukaryota; kingdom Fungi; phylum Basidiomycota; class Agaricomycetes; order Auriculariales; family Exidiaceae; genus Exidia; species Exidia glandulosa. The sequence goes on from KV426018.1 coordinate 24,300, forward strand.
AGGATGTGGTGGTTCAGAACCAAGGACACGAGGCGCCGGAAGCAACCGCTCATTGTCCGCGAGCGGCGTTGTCCGTAATGCGGACAAACAGCGTTGCCCCTGTGTTGACATCACGTGACACGAGCGAGACCCTAGGTCAACTTGTGATGTGTCGAAATGGCGCGGGCATCGTATAGGCAAAGTAGGGAACCAAGCGCTTATCTTCATCTCAGTCAGGTTTACTCACCTTGTGAGGCACAAATCATCCTTTTATATATGAGGGCAATATTGACTCAGTGCCACCGAGGGGGCACAATAGATGAGAGACGTCCTCTTTTCGTCTAAGAGCAGCTAATACACAGGAAATACTTCCCCAGCCCGACAAAAACGTCGCGACGGTCACGGTCGCATGACAGTGCCAGTGAAGCTTGCCGGGGATCGATCTCTCCTTTCTTTCGACCAACAGTTCTTCATAGGGGACTCATCTTTTCTGTAGCTCTCTATTTATTTTGAAGCAGTCACAGAAGCCGCTGAATATAGCTCTACGGTCAATGTGCTCATACTCGAGTATGATTGACACGTTCATTCCCGTACTACTTTAGATAGGCTGAGAACTTCACGAACGAAACCAAGTGGCATCAGATGTTACTGGAGGGTTCGGACCTAACTTGATCTCAGGCCACTTCGGTCCTGCCGCTAAAGGGATCGATACGACGCACGTACGCTCACTCTTACAGGACTTGTCTTTTCACGGAACCCTCAGACTCAAACCCGTCGACAGAGACCCATCTTTCAAGTCTCTGTCTCAATGGCGCAGGGCCTAACTTCGAGATGCTTCAAGTCCAACCTGACGATATTTCCTATGTCTAGTGTGCCTTCTCCCGAGTCCCTGTGGTCGCTCCCAGATGTCACAATCTCAGGCTGTACGGCACACTCCCTAGTCATAGCTGCTCCTTCCTTCCTCGCTCATATCTGTCTTATATTAATCGCTGTTCTATGATATTTCGAACTTAGCGTTTAGCCGGCTGACAGCTCCGAGGCCGGAGCGGTTAAGCCCGCCACGCGTTCCAGTTCTTGCTCGCAACCGTGTCCGCCAAACGCGATGCTGCATTGGCGCGACCATCACGCGCTTCAGACGGTCGTGCACGTTGCCGTTGAGAGCGCGTTGGCGCGCATCAGGTGCGTGCGTCGATTGCAGTATTACCACGCTGAACGGCGACTGCAGCGACGACGCCGTAGCCGACGTCTTGTCTGAAATTCGTCAAGCTGTTCTGGACGCACTTGACTCCCAGAGCTCTGTGACATTCGCGCTGCCCACTGCTACGCCGTCTGGTTGTGTAGAACTGCACCCTGCTGTAGTTCAGTCGCCGCCGGACAAGTTCGACACGAAGCCCGGAGCCCCGCGCGCGCGCTGTATCGAACTACCAGAGTCTCTTAGCCTGGAAAGGTCCAAGGTTGTCTTCGCACTCGCTACGCCTGCAGCAAGCCCTGGAGTCCCTCGCCGCGTTCTTGATCTGTCGCCAGAACCGACTCCATCTTCCTCTCGCGTCTTAGCTGAACCTCCTGCCAACAAACTGTCTCTTCTCGCTCGCATGCACGACTCTCCCACTCTCGCTCGCATACACGGCTCACTGTCTCTTCCCGCTCGCGTCCATGACTCTCATACTTGCAATCACCTCTCTCGCGAAATCTTGCGCTCGATCTTCTTCTACCTCCCGAGCTCGACCCATGGATTCTTCGACCTCATGCAGGCCAGTCACGTATGCAGACTTTGGCGCTCCTGCATCCTCAAACACGCCGCGTTATGGAGTACAATTCGCGGCCTGTCCGCCGCAGAGTACCGACACCTCGTCACCATCATGAGCAGAACCAAAGACGTTCCCGTAGACTTGCAGATCGACCTCCGCTCGCGTCCTCTCTGCTCTCCGCGCGCACTTGGCTTGTCCATCCAGCGCCACATCTACCACATCCGCCATCTCGAGATCTTCCTAGGCAGCGGACAGGTGCACGAGTGGTACGCTCTTGCACAGGGGCTAGTAGAACTAGAAGCGCCGATATTGGAGTCATGCACCATCTGGTTCCCGACTGGAATCCCACTTCCGCCAATGCTGTTCAACCGCGCTGCACCGCGCTTGAAGAGTTTCAGCGCCCATCTCGAACTGTTACCTGATATATGTCCCGCGCTGCGGAATGTGGAGTGCTTTGAGGCGTTATACGCCACGCGCCATCCGACGGAGACTGAACTCGCACGCGTGACTGCTTTGTTTCCTGCTCTGACGTCTCTGATTCTCGACTTGCCGCCAATCGTGACCGAGGTCGGCTCCGCGGGACTAGTACTACTGCCCCACCTCAAGTCGCTCCGTGTGACGGATTCGAATAGCCGAACCGGCGTCTCCGTCGTCTTGCCCGTATTGGATCTCTTGAAGTATTCGAGACTTGGGAAGCTGCAGATTCTCACTCCCTCCGAGGCGACTTTACAAGCCCTTCGCTCAGCGATGTCGCATATCCAGAGCCTCTACATCCTCCACGCGCCAGATTCGAAAGCTCAGATAGGGATCCAAGGCGATCCCGAGACACTCTGCATCTCGTTCTTATCGTCGCCGATGAAATGGATCGATGGTGTCTTGCAGCATCAGGGGATCCTACGCGGTCTGACGGGGCTGCATGTGGGTATGTCGATGCGTTCGAGCGACTGGGAGCAACTTTTCGCGGCGACGTTTCCTGCTCTGTATACCCTGACGCTCTATATCTGCGATTACCGCTCTTCGGCGCTTGTCGTCTTACTCGATTACACCTCCGCGAAATGGCATCTCCCTGCTCTTCGAAACTTGACCATCTGCGACCGCGAACCGGTCCTCGACTTGGAGCCTTTCGCGCGACCGACAGTCTCTGCTGTCTCATTGACCAGATTCATCGTCGACACGCTTCAACTTGGTTCCGTAAAGGCGAAGATGCAGCTTATGCTTACTATGGACGGTGTCGGGTTCGAGGAGAACTTGAGCGGTCCTGAGACTGAGGCTCTTCGATGCGTCGTCGCGGGTTTGACTTGTCGTAATTATCCTTGCTAGCCGAAGTTGTCGTCCCTGTAATTTCTCGCTGTCTCACTACGCTGTGTCTCCCTGAACTGTATCACTCTCTTCACTGTATCGGCTTCCAGACCCTCCATCGTTCGTAGTACAATATATCCTGCCTGTTCTGCGCTGGCTAGATGGAGGGCTCAGTCCTTTGACCCTGAACAAACGAAGCCCATAAATAAAGGTAACCATTTCTTCTTGCAAGCGGGAGCGACTCGACACTAGCCTGAGTATTACAGCTCCGGACTTCAGGTTATGGTCGTGACCAACGACGAGTGCTCAGCGCTCATGCCTCGGGTTCCCGGGCTCAACCTCAAAGCGTTTTCGTACATCAAAGTGAGATTTCACCACGGGTGAGACACAAGGCTCGATATTATATAGTACACGTCTACAAGATGTTGGATGCACAACGTCCGCGTCACTCAGGCACCCACGTAGCTGTTCGACGTCGGACAGGTAGCTTGGCCGCAGTCCGTCTGCTTCACCCAGTCGTCGTGAGAATTTCATATGATGTACGAAAACGCTCTGAGGTTGAACCCGGAAGCCCGATGTGCCACAGCGCTGAGCTCTCGTCGTTAGTCACGACCACTAGTATCTGCAGTCGCGCAGCAAGGGCACAGTAGTAGAATCGGAAATACCCAAGGAATGTTGCGCACAAGACTTGCAGAACGACGTTGCAAGTCGAGAGACCAATGAGATGTGAATGCGATGTGCGGTTTATGGCATGGGTGTGCGAGTGCATATCGTTATTTTTTGGTGCGGGCGATACATGCATGCGAACGAGGATGAGGGAAAGAATGCAAGGCGAGGGGAGGTACGACAGCGACAATGAGCACAAACACGACCAAAAAGCCCTGCGCTTAGTCGAAAAGACCGAAGCCCTGCACATCGTCCCATCAGAAGCTTCCCAAGCACAAGCAGACAACGAGGCACGCACCATGTCATCGTCAGACTCCTCCTTCTCCTCCTCCTTCTTCTCCTCAACCTTCTCCTCCGCGGCGGCAGCACCACCAGCAGCGGCACCCGGTGCGGCGGCCGCTGCGGGTGCGCCTCCACCTGCGCCGACGTTGGAGAGGAGGTCCTTTACGTTCTTGCCCTCGAGCGCCTTTGCGAGGAGGGACGCCCAGATCGCTTCGACTTCGACGCCCGCGGCGGTTGTTAACGCGCTGATCTTGTCGGCCTGTGCATGGGTGGTTAGCGAGCGGGTATGTGGACGAGACATGGTGGAACGGGGTTGATGCGACGCGCGCGCAGAGGCGACGAAAATGTCCAGGTCAAGACCCAGGCGCGTAGAAGTTGGAAAGACAGGCAGGAATAGGGAACAGGTGTTGAGTAGAAGGCAGACGTACGGTGATGGCGATGTTGTCATCGGCGAGGATGAGCGCGGCGTACGTCGCGGCGAGTTCAACGCTGGCCTACACACACACCCGAAAAACGCGTCAGTGCCACGCACGAGGAGCGCGACGACCACGACGACGAGCGCACCATTGGAATTATTTGGCGGCGGGAAGGGAAGAGCGGGTGTGTGAGCAAGAGCGCGGTGGACCGGGACGGGCCGAAAGATAAGGTTGCGGGCGGGAAAGTTCCGGGCTTGGCAGTTGCTCTTGCTCGTTCAGATTATAGGCCCCAAGCTCGTTGAGGACGTCTTATATAGCACATGCGGGTCCGTAAGGCTCTGAGTCTTTGTATGATGTGCCACCTGGGTTCCGAGCGTACGACTCAACATGTCACAATGACTCGACGAGGGGCCGTGGGCGGCACATCTCTGGAGCACTACATCCCAGACCTCTCATATCTATACACGTAGGTGAAGTACATGAATCATGTCGGCTCCGAAGTCAGATACGCGACCCAATAGTACAGCTTACATATAGGTCGTCCAACTGTGTGAACTGAAGTCACCATGTCCTATGAACCCTTCCCTCCCCATCATAATGTGCACCGAAAATATCCTCCAGCACCACACCCTCCCGCATCAACTGATCTCCAAACCGCGTCCAGAATAACCGCATAATCGTCGACGTCTCCCCCAAGCACATAGCACGAATAGCCCGCAGGCGTGGAAATCGACTCCGGCAGAAGAAAGTGGAGAGTTGGGCGAGGAGCGTTCCGTGGTGCATACTCGACGCGAGATGGGCGAGGTTGCGGATGTTGATGCGTTCGACATTCGGGTACACTTCATGCAGTTGGTGAGGGTGAGTGAGGGTGAGGGTGAGGATGCGTAGATTGGGCAGTAGTGTGGAGGAGGACGTCGGGAGAGCATGAGCTTCAAGTTCGAGGTGGCGGAGCTTCATGCCGTGCGATGTTAAGACCGAGGTGAGCCCTCGCATACGATCCTGGGAAGATATGGCCCCCGCAGTGGTGCCGAGCAGTCGAAATGTGTGTAGTCGCGGAAGGTCCCACGCGGCGATCGTACTGAGCGCGACGTCGCCGTCGTATTCCGCGCCGAGCGTGACTTCCAGCACGCGTAATGTCGGAAACCCAAGGTGCCCACCCACTCCCGCACCCGTACCCGCGCCCGTGGACAGGGACAAGTCGATCCCAAGTTCATACAGCGTGGCCGCCCCTCCCGCGAAGCCTTCGACAAGCGCGCTCCAATGCCGTCTCCCATACGCGTACTGCACCACCTTCACGCTCCTCAACGTCTCTCCTCCGAGCGCGGGAAGCATCGCCTCGTACTGCGCATCCCATCTCCCGACATTCGTATACGTCCCCCGTCTGTCCGTAAAACAGACGAGCCCGCTCGTATGGCGCAGTATATCCCGCACGTCGAGCGCGGAGACTTGAATCGCTCCGACACTCCTATCTGACATCTCCACGTCGACTCTCCTTATAAGCGCACCGAGAGTAGGACGCGAGGAGAGTGTGCGTGCGAGACGACGCGCGTGCGCACGACGGTGCAGCCAGACGTGGCGCATTAGGAGCGAGAGGGCGGGTGCGTAGAGTGTGTGGCAGATGAGACAGAGTGAGCGGAGGCTGTCTTGAGTGGCGAGGTAGGAGGAGAGGAGGAGGTGGAGTGGGTAGGTGCGCGTGTCCCAGGGGTGGTCTGCTGTTATGTCCAACGGGTCCACGAAGAAGGAGGAGGAGTGGGTGGATGCGAGTTCGAAGATGGTTATCCATAGTTCGGGCGGGAGACGGTTGACGAATGAGGATGAGGATGATGTGGTCGTGGACGGGATCTGCTGCTCGCTTCCAGTATGGGACGGGGAGGACAACGCGCCGACGCTCTGCGGTCGACGTCTAGATCCAGAAGCAGGAAGAGTCGGCGACGCAGGAGGCGAGCCCGAATACGGACCCGTCGTCCTGCAGCATAAGCGTCAGAGTCAGTCTCTCTACTGGACTAGCCCAACGCCGAAGTACGCACGGCGTCGTAGCCGTAGTCGTGAGACGTTGCCAACCCCTTTGAACGCTCGCGCTAAACGACCACCCCCGCGCCCGACCGTGTTCCGCCATCCAGGTGTTCAAGTGAACGAAGGAGAAGGACAACTCCATCCGTACCGTGCGTGGTGGTTGAAAGCAGGAAAGGCGTCACGGATGCTTTGTTTCCGTGTCGGTCGGACTCACACCAGATGCCCGGGGAATTGAGGACACGGGCCTACGGCGCGGAGATTTAGGCTGGACCCTGCGTCAAGAAATTGAAATATCACTTGCTGATGCCTGAACTTGACCTGCGAACCGACACCAATGTAGGTTGTATCAGAACCGCCGCGTGCGAATTGAAAAGCACATGCAAAGACCTCACTCACTGCACCGACGGAGGTGAGACTGACCTGACAGGAATGAACTGCTGAGGGACTCGGAGTTGTCACCCTGAACTTGAACCTGAAAATACAAGGCATTCCGGTATTACCGTATCGTAAGGGCTGAGTGTGTGGCAAGGCAAATAACGTAGGATCCGGTCAAAGCACAGGCCACTGACAGGCGAACGTCGAGCGTTACACCTTTGATCGACGTCCGACAGCTCGGGCTTCGTGTTGCCGTGGACTGCACCCCGTTGAAAGTCGAAGGAGACAAATGTCAGAAGCCTCGAGAGAAGACGAAGGGCGGCGTGAGTTAGAGTGGAACGTTGAATCTGAGGTCTTCTTGAGACTGTCCCCGGTCCTGTCACGGCGCACGCAAAACAAGCAAGCAAGGAAGTACTTCCGACTTCGTTCATTATTTGGTTGTTGTAGAAATACCTGAACATGCGGAACCGGTGAGTACGGAAGCTTGAGACTCGGAGGCATAAATGAGACATGTACTGACAGTAACACTAGAATGCCAGGCGCTTTGCCCGTCCCACAAACTTGAAGGTACGTTTACGCGTTGCTGTCCCGCCGTTGCGGCGCTCCGTTTGTCAAGGGTGTAGACAACGCCGTCCCCGGTGTCCGGTGTCGCGCGCTGCTCCTGGAGACCGAGTCGGCGCGCTGACCGGGTGCGGGGACAGGTACGGGGATAGGTTCGGCCTTCACGACGGCGGACCCCTCACGCCTATCCAGTTTCGTGACATGAATTAACAAGTTTGTACATGGACAGAGCGCAGAGAGGACGTACCATGTTCGCCAGTGATCAAACTGCTTCTGATTCACGTATTCGCGCCATTCGTCTTTAGCGATATCTTTGCGGAAGTTCTCGTGCTGAAGAAGGTCCAAATGGTGCAATGCGTGCGGATATCTACCCAACCCAACCCGATCAATCAACAACAAAACAAACAACGGGAGATGACATACTGGATGAATCGCGCATAGTCTTTCTGCTTCCAGTATTGCAGATAGGAGAGATAGTTGATAAACTCCGGTTTGTCCAAGATCCCATGTTGTGCGAGCGATTGGAGGTAGTACGGGTTGGCTAGCGCTTGGACGAACTCGAGTTCTAGTTCGAATCGTTCGCGGTTGAGCGCTCGGGCGGTGTCTTGGGCGTTGGGTGGGCTGGCGCTCATCGTCTGTCGCGGTGGCGGACAAGATGCGGCGCTTGCCGTCAGCGCCTGTCAAGAGTGCTTAGACGCCGGATTCTGGGACATGCTGCAACTGCGACAAAGCTATTGAATAGAGTAAATGGAGGAGTAGAATGAGTTTTTTTTTGAGATGCCAAGAGACGCCGACTTGTACTGGTACTACGACGGATAATTTTGACACACCACGGCAGCGACGACACCCTTCAAACCCACAACTTCTGGGCTAGACCAGCGCTCCGTAAGCTCCACACCTTCAAGCGTAAGTTCAAGACTCTGCCCCCAGCGCGTCCACAAACTCTCTGCCACGAACTTCCTCAACCGCTCCGCACTAACCGTCGGCCGTCCTACAGGCACCAAATCCAAAAGCTCCTCTCGGCACTTGACGTGCAACCGCTGCAAAGATGGGAGCGACCACCTTTTCCCTGAGGAGGCTTGGAAGATGTCGACCAGCCAAGAATGGGCGATCGATTTGTCGCCGGGGACGAAAAGCGTGAGGAGTTGGACGTTGGGAAGAGGGGCGGTGAGGAGCCGCGACCAGTCGAGCGCGCGCTGAAGGGTTCCGATGTGAAGGGAGGTGAGGCTGGCGAAGAGGCTATCGACAAGTAAGGTGTCGACGAGCGTTAGCGGTGCCGAGGTGAACGCGAAACTCGACGTCGTCCCGGACGATGACGATGACGTGCTGGCGTGAAGTGCGATATGCACCGCCGTCTGCTCGCACATGTCAGGCGCGTGTACGAGGTATAGAGCAGAGCATCGAATGATATCCTTCTTCAACGCCTGCATCGTATCCTCCGAAACCGAAACGACGCGTAAACTCTTCAATCTCCCGTATCGTAATACTTGCAGAGTCGGGAAAACGGAACTGGACCAGACGCGTCTTCCTGAATCGGTGACTTGGACGGAAGTGAGGAGCGGAAGCGTCCCGGCCGGCGAGCGCTGAGACGATGTGATGTCGCTCGGTGGTAAGTCCAGGTTGAGTGTGGTGAGCGAAGGGAAGAGTGTAGAAATCCGAGTAAGTTCCTGGTACGTTGGCCGCTGGCTCGACGGTAGCGCCGTGAACGTTTTGACAGAGTCCAATGCGGGACAGATGTCCGGGAGGAGCTCGACGTGCAGGGACAAGCTCGTCAGTCGCGTTGCACGGCGGTTGAACAGAAGCGACGGGAGCTTAGTCCCTCGTGGGAAAGACACAGTCAAAGACTCGAGCATGGGTGCTGCGGACTCTAGTGAGGTCTCCAATGCTCGCCATTCTGCCTTTTGATCGGACTCGAGCAGTATCTCTAGTTGTCGTATATGACCCATGTGCCGGGTCAGCGACTGCCCGATAACTTTGCTCGTGCAA
>KV426018.1:33724-111504 GCA_001632375.1 Exidia glandulosa HHB12029
GATAGACCACATATGGTGCTCCAGAGGAGACCGGTACGGGTTATGATCGAGCGCCAGGATGCGCAGACGTGGCTAGCTCGTACTAGGTGTACGAATCTGCCGCGAGAATCCGCCGCCGGTTGAGCGGCCGGAAGAAGCAGACTGAAGACGGCCAGCAGAAGTTCGTCGGACAGCTTGGTTATGGAAAAACCTGGCATTCCAGTAGGCGTTGCCTTCCATAGTCGAGGAGCAGTAGGGATCGTGCCAGTAGCCGGGGCAGAGCGCGAGGCGCGAAGGGAGGGTGCTCCCGCAGATGTCGCGGTAGTTGATGTGCGAGGCACGGCGGATGAAGGAGTAAATAGCATGGAGACATCGCTCTGAGTCGAGTCTCTGCGCACGGGCGTCGGACTGGGGGGAGAATCTGCATTCGGTGTGGGCAGGTGCGGTGTAAATGATCGTGCCGATGGAGTGAACTCAGGAAACTGCTCGGATTCAACGGTTTGAGCCAGGTTAGGGCGGCCCGACCTGTGCGCGCCGAGAGCATCTACGACTGCCGCACGAATTTCGCCTAAAGCACCGTCGACCGCGTCGTCACTGCTGGAAAGTTCTAGCACTGTACTAAGAGATGGATCATTACGAACCCGACACGCTCTAGTACACTTTCCAAGACAACGTGGACGACGGTTTGGAGGCTGTGGCGGTCGCGCCAGGTCAACATCGGCACAGCTTGGATAGAGTTGGTAGACAAGACGTGTCGCGGCTATCCCCGGATCCGCGTGCAGAACGACAACAAAGGAAATTAGACGACACTGACAATTTAGGAGTTATATGTAGGCCAATTGCTTTAGGAGTCGTTTCCATGGGTTTTGTGTAACCATCTCGGCCCGATAAGGAATCGCAAACGATTCTCGAATCAACCTTACTTCTCAAGGCCAGCACAACACAGTGGGGACTTTATGGCCGAAGTTTACAGTGTTCGGATGCCGATACGCGTTCTTCGCATTTCGATTGAGCGCTGATGATGAAGACGCCGATCACCGCACTGCCGTCTTATGTCCGAACGGCAACGTCCGCGGGCGCTTCACGGCTCTGCCTTGTCTGCATCGGCCGTAGATTTCTCGAGACTCAATCGGCCACGAGATACATGGCACTGGTATTGAGTCTTGATCTAGTCCACTCGATGAATGCCTCGTACGCCGCCATTCCGTCTGCAAACGAATGAACCCGCCCTTCATTCCCGTCGCAAATCTCGCGCTTGCACACCATTCGTGCCATTACCAGGGACTTTTAGGAGCGCGTGCAGAGTAATTTAGCGGCTATGGTTAGCAGGCGCGTCAAAATTCTTCGGTAATTGCAGAGATCGAGCGCTTGACGACAATTGCGATGGCCGCGCCTCCCGTACGCCCTCCTACATCCACTGTTTCCATTCATGTTTAATTCTGACGTGGTAGGAGATCCTGGCGCTTCTTTTGAGGCAGGCGGTACGTCCATAGAGTGCCCGATCCTCGACGAACCTGACAAGGCGCCGAAACCTCCGCGGCGCTCGTGCGCAGTCCAGAAGGTATAAAAACACGAAAAGGAGAGCAGCTCTCCAGCACGCTCCTCAAGCAAGCTTTCCTTTCACAATGGCCTCCGACTCAGCTGCACTCACCAAGTTCAACAACGCTGTCGCGAGCACTACGAGTGGCGCGAACGACGTCAACGACTTCGTCTTCCAGTTAGTTTTTACCTTGTCGCTTCTCCCCGTATCGCTTATCGTCATGTGTAGATACTGGTATAAGACAAACTGGGGTGACCTCCTCCAACCCGCGCCCATGGCAGTCGCTATCCTCGGCAACTTGACTGTCGTGGCCGCCGCGACGGACTTCAAGCTCGTCCCTCCTACCAATGGAACGTTCAAGTACGTTCTATACCAGGACAGCTTCCGCGCGACCATCAACCAGCTCGTCGATACCGGCGCGGTCTCGCTCGAGAAGTCGTACGCCAACTTCGACGAGATCCAGAAACGTTGCGCCGGCGTCAAGCCCGGTGTCAATAACATCATCAACCTGCTCTCCGGAGCGCTCGCGGGCTCGGAGGAGGAGATGAACAACGACATCAAGCGCTACCTCCCCAGCCAGATCTCGCAGTTGCAGTCGTCCATCCAGCTCTGCTTGTCGAAGGCTCAAGAGACAGACACGATGTTCCAGGACTTGCTCAACTTGACGATGGAGATCAACGAATCGTGTTCCGCTACGAAAGGTCTGTTCGCTCGTGTTGAATGGACCAGCGTTCTACGCTAATAATGTTCGGGCACTACTCAGGCTCCTATGATATCACGGTCCGGGACGCGGAAGTCAAGAAACAAGTTCTCGCCGCTCAGCAGGCCAGCGCGCAGAAGCAACAAGAGATCGCGCAGGAAGACAAGAAGGCCGCTCAAGAGGCGTATCAGAAGGCGCAGGATATGTTCAATAAGGCCGCTGACGATATGCCAAAGGGTACGCCGCATATTTCTTATACTATCTACCCGGTATTTAATCTGCTCTGCAGCGTGGGACCTCATCGGCATGGACATCGTCGAGAGTCTTTCTGTGAGTTGACAAGTATCGCGCTGGGTATGAAATAGACTCAAAATTATTTAGCATTCCCTGCTCAGCGGCGTGAACGCGGGCATCAACAAATATGTCGCGCAATCGCAGCAGACTACGGCTACGCAGAACACCGCTATCAGCACCGCCGGCGGCGTACCGAGTCAACAAGGCAGACCCGTTATTCCCTCGGACGTCAACGACCCCGCTTACCAGCAAGGTGGACCGCTCCGCTCTTTGGCTACTGCTCTCGAGAACATCGTTACTACCGGTCCCAATCGCGGCGTCAACTGGGACGAGGCGCGGTCGACCGGTGCCGGGGACAAGAACGGCTTGTCCTTTGTGTACGCCAGCCTGAGCCTCATGCAAGAAGGTATCAAGTCTTCGAGCCAGCCCAGCACCACACTTAAGGATATTGTATCTCGCGGAGTCCAGGTACGCAATCACACTAACCTGACAATAGAGGACTCATCGGTGCAGTTCTCTGAGAGTCTTAGCTCGATCGCTCAGAGTCCGAACCAGGACCCAGACGCTGTCCAGAAGGTTGTTACCGGCATTCAGAAGTTCTACGACGACGCGTTGCAGTTCTCCATCACTGCCGCAAACGTGACTGGCACGCCTCCGCTGCAGAATCCTGGCTTCGCGACAGCCTCGCAGCCTACAGGATCCGACGGCAGTGGATCCGTCATGGAGATGGCGACCAAGAACGCGCAATTCAAGCTCGAGGCTACGCAGCAGCAACTTGACGCCGCACGCAAGATGTCGACCGACTCGACGAGCAAGCTACTCGCCGTCACTCAGCAACTCGGCGACATCCTCGGCCAGATTGCAGGGCTCAACACGCAAGTTATCGATGTACGTAGAGCTTTCAGTGGAGGAGATCTACTCACGTGGTTGCGACTTCCAGTGGAACAAGATTCGTGACGTCCTCCTGCGCGCGATTGCTTTCCTCGCACAGCTGAAAGGCTGCCTGTCCGATATGGTCCACTTCTTCGACTCGATCAATAACCTCGTCGGTGTGACGCTGAGCTCTGCCGCGGGAGACTTCATCAAGCTCATCAACGACGCTACTAAACCCGACGGTGGCGCAGGAGCAAAGAGCATCGCGGGGATCAGCCTGTCGAACTGGACGCGCCAGGTACGCATGATGCTCTCTCTCGCTCTGATGCTTCGTAAACCTCAACCTCTTCTGCGTCAGACGATCTACAACCAAGCCTTGAGCGCCGCCAAGGTCGCCCGCCTTGTTGAAGATATCGCGCAGGTGACCCCTCTACCTCCCGCTCTTGTCGTCCAAAGACATTACTCACCATGCACTTGCTATAGATCTACCTCAAGATGTACGACGGACACGTCCAGGCCGGAGTTAAGAAGCTTCTCGGATTGGGGCAGTTCTCCGCGGGAGACGCGAACCAAGCAGCTCTGCAAAAGGCGGCCGCGGACATCCAGACGTGGGCAGATGGCGCGTCGCAGGGCATTCAAGACCTCATCAAAGCAGTGCGTATTCTAATGGCCGTGTGTCCGATGCGATTATAACTTGAACATTGTGCAGGAGCAAGACAAGATGGAGAGCGATGTGCAGACACGACTCGACGAGATGAGCCAAGCCCTCGCTGGAATTCTTCCGCCTCCTTCCAGCAGCATCAAAGGTGATCGAGGACGCGACGCAGGCCCACGTGGTGGAGGTTAGTGAAGCCCTCGCGACGGCTCAGAACAACAAGCCAGTCTGGCAGCCGAAGTTGGGGATGACGCTCTAAGTCGTCCCCGCCATGCGTCGCACGACTCGCACCCGCGGTCGGAACTTGTTGCTGTTGTCAACGGACTAGTGTATGCATGTAGTTCGGCGACGGTCCGGGTTGTCTAGCCAGAACAGAGACACATGCAGACAATATTGTACTTTTCTCAACATCGGAGGCTGGCTTGCAGTCAAAGCTGGACGATCTGGCGCTATGGGCATCTCGGAATCAGATGCAGGTCAATATCAGAAAGACGGTGGTTATGCTCATCCCACGCCCAGCGGCACGGACACCGCTGCCGAGGCCGTCCCTGACTCTGTATGGGGAACATCTCGAGGTTAAGCAAAAAGTCACGTACGTTGGCATTACGTTTTCGGTGGAGTCCGGAAATATGTGGAACGCACATTTCAAGTCGTGCGAGAAACGCGCGCGGTTCGCCGCAAACAGAGTACTGTTCATTGAGTCACACGTCGGACCGCTACCTCCTTGGGAGGGCCGCATTCTTTATCGTAGTAAGACAGAACCTCATCTCACCTGGGGATGCGAGGTGACGGGTTGCGGGACACTCCAACAACTTGATGACATTGAGGATGTGCAGAATTACTTCCTCCGGCGCATTCTCCAGGTCCAGACGCGCTCTCAGTTATGTATCCTGCACAGCGAACTTGGTCTTTGGCCACTACCCATTCGGCGTCTTGAGCTACAACTGCGCTACCTGCTGGACGTACTTCAGCTACCACCAACGCACATCGCTAAAAAGGCCCTCCGCCAGTGCTTCACCCCACGCAACCATCGCGCGCGCTTCTGGCTCAGACAGCTACAGGACTCTGTGGCGAAGCTAGACCTCTCCCTATCAAATGACCCAACTGTAAACGAAGTTACAGCCGTACTGGCCGCCCTGAAGGGTCGAGTCAACTCTCGAATCGAGCGTGAGGTCGCAGCGTCCGAGAAATTGGCTCCCCTGCACGCACGGAAAGATTACTCCTCGGGTCGTCCCAAGCGTACTGCGCCGGTGGCTTTCCGCGAATACCTTAGGCTGAAAGCGCCTGAACTCCGACGCTGCCTCACGAAGATTATTGTCTCTGATCACTCACTGTCAATAGAAGTCTTACGTCGCAGAGATGGCCGGGACTATGACATCCCCCGTGAACTCCGGCTTTGCAGACTCTGCCTCGGGACTACAGAGGAGCCGATGCACGTTCTCTTTACATGTACGGCTTCGGAGGTCCTGAGAACTCACCGTCGTGAGCTTTGGGTATGGATCTCGAAAAACTTACCGGGGAAGTTCGATTTGGCGTCGCTCCGGTCTCTCGAACCCGACGAACTCTTCCATGTTCTGCTCTCGTTTGAGACAACAACGGAAGTGCTCGCGCAGTACTGTACACGAGTAATGGCAGAGGTGGCACGCCACGACCGCTATATCCCATCCAGAGAGGATGTGGAAGTTCTCGTAGCCGCCCTACTCCACGACGGCGCTACTCAAAACTAGCCGCTATGCGGTGCAGATGATCCTTCGGGATGGCGTGGGGAGTCGACCCCTGGTGGCATCTCTCCTTCCTCTACCCTTTACTCACAAGGTATATCAGCGCATGGATGACGGGGAGTGGTGTGCTGCAACGGGGAACCGGCGCGGGACACACGGAGTTTTTACCTTTTTTTCTCCGTGTTTTACCCGTCATCCTACCCTTCGAGGGTCGGTGCGCTGGTCTGCCGTGTGTTGTGGAGGTGCGAGATGGTTTGCTCTGCCTCCAGGCTATAACAATCCCGCAGAATCGAAGGACTTCAGGGAGGGAGGGTTGGTTACCGGACTGTAGGAGTACTGTAGACAACGGGTCCTACTTTCCGAAGCGCGGCTGTATAGGTCCATGTGTCGTGTATCTACCTACCTACCTACCAGACAGAAACTGCAAGACTAGATTCCCACTCGACATCTTCCAATATGACTTCTATTGACTCGACGGCTCCCTGGGCACCGAATCAGGAGCTGCCACGCACGAACGAAGATAGAAGATCGGTACCTGTGCAGCTTGTGCATGGAGAGACCGTCCTGACGATCGTCGCCTCGGCGCTCGACTTGTACATCGATGGTCACGCCGTATGCCACTGATGGACTGCCCGCGAGCCTTCGCGCTGCCAGTGCCTGAGACGACTTCCGTGACAACCCTGCCGACGGCAGAGTCATTGTGCTGCATTAATGACCGGTGTAAGCTTCTTGTAATCTGGACGCGCATCAAAGAGAACGTACTCTGGGTAATTCCTCGAGGCATCACCTTGTAGTGTCGTTAATAGGTGACGGTGCATCCGGGTTGCGCAAATCGCCATCGCTGTGACTGTTTGATTCCCGTCAGTTCGAGTGGAGATCGGTTACATAGTACCATGCTACCCGACGCCGTTTGTGGGATCTGCGGAAGAGCGCAGCACTGTCAGATAGGCCAAGAGAAGCGACTCGTAAAGCCCTCACCTCGTTCATAGCGTCTACAGCATGTGTCAGGCCTGGATTGTACAATCATTATTATTATACAGTCAAGCGCACCATTGAGGTTCAGAATCAGAAAAATCTGCGGCCGAGTTCAAGCGCGGATGCGCACTCCCACGCCACGCACCGATGAGAGGAGATATAATGCTGTTGCGACCATGAAGTACACGATGCCTTGCTGAACGAGGAACTTCCAGATTCCGAGTCCGCGCTCGCGCATGAGCAGTACCAGCATTGTTATCAAACACGTCAGGTCGAAGGCGAAGGACGTGAAGACGTTGATGCGCGATGCGACCGTGTTGGATGCACCACAGAGGAAGAGGTCGGCGACGTATTTGGACTCGGTCTGGTGTGCGGGTGAGATCCTATGCAGATGACATGTCGCGGACAGCAAACCATGGCAACAGCTGGTATTAGATCCGATAGCTTAGGAGAAGAACGTCTTTGGGCGGGGCAGACATACTATGAACCAATGTACCGACGTTCGCAAGGTAAAATGCCCCTGTCATAAGCAAGACATAAGCATTGTGCTATTGAAGAGATGTAACATACCAAGAGGGATAGTGATACAACGATTCCACTGCCCAATCGCGAGGCTAAGACACCGCAGGCTGAAAACCGACAGCGCTGAAGAAATAGTGATGTAGACGTACACTCGCAGCAAGAGAAGAAGTGACGCGCAAGCGAAGCACGTATGGGCACATGACTAGGAAGACATATCAGGCACGTGCTACGCGTACATGACATGTCTTGAGCGCACGTAGACCAGGTAGTTCCAAACCTGCGTGTGCGCGACGTTAGCAATACAGCCGTGGAATACCTCATTTGCCAATAGCCGGGGACTTACAACACAGTTAATTCGTTGGAAGGCGTTTGTTATGCGTACACCTGCGATCAAGCCGAGGAGGATGAGGTATCGGGTGAGGAAGTAAACCTGTACCGCTTTGCATGAGATGCGTGCCCATTACACGCGATCGGATTTCCACACGATGAACGTCCATCTGAAAGGCCGTTTCCCGGTAAAGAACTCCATGTCAAACCAGAAGGACACCAAGAACTCCCATCTGTGAGAGTAGAGGCTTATAAGTGACTGCGTCTGGTTTCGCGGACATACAGGTAAATCCCGAAGCAGATCGACGTCATGACCTGGAAGGCCCCTGCGGAGGAGTTTGTGAGTGTTCATACGCACGGCGTCGTTCGGTGTAACGCATGCTTACGCCCGCACAGTTCTAGAGTGAGTGGGTCAGTCCAGTTGACCATGGGGTACCAGATAAGCTGCTGAAGGGACGGCACACGGGTCGTGGTGGTGTATCTTATAGTAAAAACGATTGTTTGAGGATTGCTTATCGTGTCGAGATCGTGCGAGGAAAAGGTGACATCGGCTCCGACGATGGAGACGGCTGTACATGATGAGCGACCGCACTAAGGTAACAAGCGGACACGAGAATAGAGTTCGAAACACCAGTGAAGGCCACCTTTCTCGAGTAGAAGTAACGTCTACGCTGGACGCCAAATGACGTAGGAAAAGCACAGACTGTCTTGCGCAGATGCAGACGCTTCAAATTTTTCGCGCCGGCGTCGGGCTGACACGAGGTTGGACGCAAACCGAACCGCCCAGAAGTCCGCGCAGGGAAATCAATTGGGGATCACAGAGGAACAGACGTGGTTCCCGATACCGTAGTATACGCATGGACTCGGATCGTCGTCGGCCAGGCACATCCAAGAGGGATCATCTAGCCGCAGGCGAGCAGACACCGGTCCTCGAGATCGATGCACAAGCCATGCCACGCGCTGGAGCAACGAACTCGGTGATAGTCGGGGCAGGCTTCTGTTGGGTCAAAGGTCAAAGATGAAACCTTACCGCATTAACCGCGAAATTCCTCACCCACTCACCCGGCCTCCATGAGTCACCGGCAAAGGATCCCCTCTTCGCATGACGGTTAACATTCAGGTACACGAGTCTCACTACAACGGCACACAGACGGAATAGCGATGTAGCACAACAAGAAAGCTGAGGACTCAATTGCACGGGAACAAGCGCTACATTCAAGTCGACGATGGCACAAGGTGTACGGGTGCACGCCACTGAGCCGGTGACTGGCCATACGTTTGGCGCCACAGTGTACCGTCCGTGGCGGTATAAACATGCCACACCCAGTTGGACTCCCCGGGAAAGAGCAGAGATGCGCTGACGTCCGAGTCGCTTGCGGCGTTAGACAAGTAAGGGATGTCGGCGAGCGTCTCCCAGTTGCCGAGGCTGCCTTGCATCGCACCAATCTTACCGTTGCGGATGTGTAATGGATGCGGCCGGGGTTGGTCGTCGTATGTACACATGCAAGATGAATTGATGTCGGGTTGATGTGCGTGGCCCGTCGTCGGGATGATCCCGGCCGACGAACAATAGACGATCCCGCAGATCTCCACGCGTGACTTTTCCCCCTCTCAGATAATGGTCAGTTGACGCTGAGGTCAGAGGGATATAATCCGTCGATCTGGCCAAGATGTCTCTTTCGATGTCGTACGGTTTGGTGGCTCTAATGCCCATTTGAGGACTGCTCTTATTCTCAATTCAGGCCGTTCGGGAAACGATTATAGATGCAGTGAAACGATACGATATATTCCCATAGCAGACCATAACGGACAGAGCGGAGAGGACAGCGAAAAAGAAACAGAAAAGAAAGTACGACAAGGAATTACAGAGCGGGACGGGCGACGGGCGTGTTCTGGGCGACGGCATCCTGCGCGGCGATCTGGAGCGACGACAGCTGCGAGTTGTCGGTGACCAGGTCGTATGAGAGGTCCTTGTCGTCGGTGAAGCGCTCCTCGTCCTCCGTAACGTAAACGGTCATGGCGCTGCAGAGAATGTGAGCTCTTGCAAAGAACGGACGGAGCGAATACGCACTAAGCGAGGCGGTTGCTCTCGTTGTTGCAGCTGGCACGTAGCGCGACCAGCTCGCTGTCGACGAACGACCAGAAATCCTTACCACGCTTCTCCTCGTTGTATTCATAGACGTAGCGCTAAGGAGACAAGATCAGCGTAACGCGAGACTGGGAACGACAACACGCACAAGCCAGGCAATCCGAGCGCGGAATGGTGCCGTTACGCGCAGCTTCGTTGCGTTGAGGATGCGCTTGCAAAGAGCGTCGAGACATTCCTTTTTGTCCTGCATGGACTCGCCGATCTGCAATGAGCGTCAGAATGCATCTCGAGAAAGAAAAGCACGTACCTTTGTCTTGATAGTGTACCGGCGCTGCGTCGCTTCCCTGCTGACGGCGGCACGAATGTCCTTGAGGCGCGATGGAAGCAACGACCACGTCTCGGGGTAGACGTTGTTCTTGACCATGAGTTGCTGCGCAGGACGGCATGAGATACAGTAAGAGCGCGCAGCGCGGACACGCACCATGATGATGTTCACGTTGAGCATGTACGCGGGGATGATGGGCGCGCAGAGCACAGCGCACGTATATTCCGATATAGCATCCTTGGCAACGGCGTAAGCGGTATGCGCGCAACAGTCAGGAGGTGGCAGGACGCACCGCCAGTTCTGCATCCATAGACCACTTCTGCTGCTGCTGGTCGACGCTCTCTTTCTGGAGCATGTACCGGATGTCGACAAGTGCATCAAACATGAGGATCTCGCGCTCCTCTGCGCGGGCCTGAGTCGACCTTTTAGCAATGCAACATACGGAAACGAAGATGTACTGGCCTGCGCATAGGAGACGACCTCATTCTTGTGCTCCTCCTTCCGCTTCTTGTTGATCGCAACGGTCTTGGCAAAAGCGACCGGGTTGAATGCCAAAGGGCGACCACGCGTGTTGGTGGCGGGAGTTGCGGTCGCTGGGTCGGCGGAGGTGTCCGGGTCTGGCGGCGGCGACGACATGCGCAAACTGTCCGGACTCTGGCTTGCGCGCCGTCGAAGTCCAGCAAGCGGGCTCGAAGGCGGGGTTGGGCCTCTGGCCAGGCGACGCGCAATACGCGAGCGAGGGCTCTCGACCGGCGCAGACATTTTGGGCGCGACGACGATTGTGGTGGAGAGCGGAAAAGAGAGGGTTGGCGGGGAATGAACTCGGCGTGGTGGAATTTATGGGCTGCTGTGCGTGGCCTGCCCTCGGCGTGGTCCATGGTTGAAGGAAGAGTGCGGAGTCGGCCCGACCCGGAGACGCGTCTCGTCGCCCTTTCCGTCGTGTTGCCCAAAACAGCGCAATGACGCTGCGCTAAGAAAATTCTAAGTGACAGATCACCTTCAAAATGGACCTGAAACTCTCTATAAAAATTCCGTGCTGCTACAATGGCTATTGGGTTTTTGCGGTGTTGACACCTCTCGCCGTCACAGCCTGTCTGGGCCGTGGCATACATGGCGAAGCAATGAGACGTATGAAATACTCTTTATTACTTCCTAGAGTGCTGATATTCTTAATTTGGCGTACGTTTGAGGTATATTACTCTCAGGAGATATGATAACAGTTCGTGCGGCGCACCGTCAACAAGGTTCGAAATGGTCCATTGATACTGAAATATTACACACTATGTACTCACTCACTACCTGACCCAAAATCGAGCTGCTCTTCCTCGTCGTCACCCTCGTCTTCAGCCTCGTCTTCGACCTGCTGCTGCTGCGCCTGCCTGAGTGCTTCAGCGCGGGCAGCCTTCTCGGCCTTCTTCCGCTCCCGAGTCGCTTTCGCCTTCTTCTTTGCTTCCTCTTTCTTACGCACCGACTGATCCTGTGCGCGAGCAGAGAGCGATACAAGCCAGTCTGCGCGATCCATCTTGAGCGGTATTGGCACTGTCAGAGATCGGGGAATAGCTCTTCGGAGACGTGCAGCATTGTGAAACGCGTGCGTGTTGATGATGTACCGGCTGTTCTGAACGTGCTCGAGCACTGAGACGGTCTTCGAACTGGCCGTACGTTCCTGTCTGACCAGTCGGGTACCAGATGGTGCGCATCCCGACGATCTGCAGTCATGTTGGACATTGACGATGAAGCGAATGTCCTGAGAGGCACGATTCAGCGGATGAGACTCAAACGCGAAGAGAGCCAAGACGCTCACCTTTGGCAACATCGGTTGTAAATCGCGTTGTAAGTCGACCAGTACCGGCATGTCATAGTGGGGATGGCGCTCCGAGGAAATGCGGTACTCCTTTATCACGACGTATGGGGAGATTGTAACTGCGTTGGTCGGCACATACACTGCCATGATCTGGCCAATGCGCAGCTGAAGATTCTTGAGTGAGATCGCGGAATGTACACAAAACAGCAATAGCAATACGTTACCTTAGTGTCAACACCCCGAGCTTGGGCGTCGAAGTCGTCACGTCCACCGAAGAAGACGAAAGACCCGATCTTGCAAACATCGCCGGTGTTCGAGACGACACTCGACCCGTCGCGCCAGAGATGGTCCTTGGGTAACGCATTGAACGCGGTTTGGAGCGCGAAGTTCTTCTCGAGTACCTCGAGTTCTGCTGGCAACAGGGCGCGTGCGGGTGAGGATTTGAGACCCAGAGGCTTCGCAGTCCCTGCAATCGCACCGTCAGCTGACGGAAAATCGTGTAGTCCTGCTGTTACATACCAGGCTGCGTCGATACAGGTGGTGCCCAACCAAGGTGCTTCTGGATAATGGGATGGTCTTCAAGTATGCGGCGAACGTTCTCCGCTGCTTGAGTCGGTACGCCGTTCTCC
Organism: Exidia glandulosa HHB12029; assembly: GCA_001632375.1. Lineage (NCBI taxonomy): Eukaryota > Fungi > Basidiomycota > Agaricomycetes > Auriculariales > Exidiaceae > Exidia > Exidia glandulosa. The sequence goes on from KV426018.1 coordinate 46,158, forward strand.
ATCCAATAGCCACCACTAATGACGTGTTTCATGCGATCCATGTCGGCAATGGAGAGCGCAATGTCCAGACTTGGCGCGTGGTGGTTACTGAGAACGGAGCACATGCGGAAGACGGCGTTGAAACTCTCGAATATTTCCGTTATCGAGCGTACGGCAGGGCCAAAGCGAGGAATGTCGTCGGGGATATGAGTGAGAAGATGGAGCTTGACCTTATCCAGCACACGCAGCGGGTCTACATCGCCGTACGCATCCAGTACGTTAGCAATGAGAACCCGGAGATCCGCCTATAGCCCATGAGCGCACACCGACAAATTGAAGTCTTTATAGGCGTACCTGGTGCTGAGACAGATCCTGAATACTGTCCTCCCAGAGAACGGCAGAGAATTCGCCGCAGGCCTTGACGAGAGTGAAGAGCTCCGGCGTACACAGATCGTGCAGATGAAACACAATTGTCTGTGTCAACGCCTTGAACTGACGACCGATGAGGGCGCCCTTGTACTGGACCATGTACTGCGGGCGGAACGACTGAATCGACAGGCCATTGAGGTCGGTTGAAGCAAGACGTGTCGCAAAGAGAGCCTCCTGCGCAGGCTTCCACGTCGAATACAGGCTGTGCCAGATGTACTTCGCGAGGCCGAGGAGAATCGTATGGAGAATCTCAACGGGTGTACTTGAGTGAGGATCCAATCCTGAGTACTCGTGAGATTTTGCTGCACGCAAATTTGGACAGGTCTAGACGTACCACTCCAGTTCAGAAGAGGGTTCATGTGGTCACCCGGCTGCGCGTCCAACCAATCCTTCAGATACCGTGCGAGATCCTCAGGAGTATGAGGCAAGGATGGGTCGTCGGGGGAGCGGGCAGCCGCTTTTGTGAGGTCTTTGGCCTTCTGGACGATGCGTTCAATCCATACGGCGGCAATCGGATCCTTGACACCTGTGGACTTCTGCTCGGTTTCGATATCCGTGGTAAGGCTGTTGCATGCGAGAGCCAGCTGATATTCAACGCTCTCGCGGGTTTCTTCAAGCGTACGGGGGCGTCCTGGCTGGGAATCCCTGAGAGTGTGGCTACGACTAACACGTAGAGAAACTCACCATAAAGTGACTAGCGTACCAGTCCGCAATCTCGTCATCGTCCTCAGGCATCGCTCTCGTGTTGAAGCAACGACGGCAGTAGAGGTGTGCGCGGGCGCCGATCGTATGAGAGCAGTGTTCCGATTGCTGAGGATTGTCTGCGGGAAGAGACTGCACAGCGATGCGGAATTTGCAAGAACGCTGTTTCCCTGCATGGAAGCAGGGATATGGGTTATCGTGCGTCGAGCTGCATTGATCAGCACCATCGTCGGTTGGCAAAGATATGGGACGACTTACAGAACCTGCTCCTTCAGGGATGCAAGCTGTTCGGGAGCTGTCGCGTTCTGGCTGGTGGAAACAAAGCGAACGAAGTACTCCTGAAAGAGAAGGACGCCTGGGAGGCAGGCATTCTCGAAGCAGACGTTCCAGTGCTTGTTCCACTGCTTCGACACATTTCCGGAGACATCGTCCACCCACGCATTGAGGAAAAGGGTGAAGAGCTCCTCGCCATTCGCCTTCGCACGTAGTGGGTTAGGCATGGCTGTGCGGAAATTCTCATGGCTATCAGCTGCATAGAGAATCAGTACGCGGTCTATACAAGGATATGACTGTCATACGCACGCTCAAACATAGGGAGCTCCTCCCCGTTCTCTAGATCGACGAACGAGCGTACAAATAGTGCTGCTTCGACGCGTGAAGTCTTCTCTAGCACGGTGATCATATTTGTGGTCTGCAATGGTCAGAAAAAATACGCTGCCGATCCAAACGACGCACCTCGTTGTAAGTGCACTTGCGGCAGAGCGCTGACAACACGCCAGCGTACGTCGCCCACAGGTACGGGATTACGAAGTCACCCGTCTCCAGAAGTGCAAGTTCATTGACGAAGAAGTCGTGCGCGCCGATGCGGACCATGGGCGTTAATTGGTCGAGTGGGAGTTCGAGCCAGCGCGAGGTCTCCCACGCGTTGGTAATCGACGACGGTTTGAGCTCCGGGTATACAACTACGTGTTGCGCTACCTGTGGATTCGCCATATCCTGGACATAATCAGTCTTCGCAGATTTATTCCCAATACAATGCTTACCAGAGCGAGAGTCGTGCGCACATCATTTGCAAAGAAGACATTGCCAAGCTCAGACCGGCATTCACGAGTCTGTGTGCTGACCCGCGCCTGGAGACTCTTTTGGAACTTGCGCAGCTCTCTGAGGCTGGGAATCCGCGACGGGTGACGAGCCGTTCGCGCCCACATATACAGAATGAGCTCCATGTGCGCCTCGGACAGACGCAGTCTCGGGAAGTTGTCCATGAGGTCAGCGAGTAACATCTTGGCGTAGACTCGTCAGAATGGTATTAGCATGATTAAATGAGGAGAACGTACCTCCTCGCTTGGATAGGGCGCATAGTCCTTGTCATAAATCGTCCCGCCGAATGCCTCTTCTTGGATCTCTTCCTCGTTGAGTTGGGCTTGAGACCTCAGTCAGTAACGGTGAAGTCACGTTAGCAGAGCTCACATACGACGAAGATCATCAGCAATGAGACCCAGTCCAATATCCAGGTCGTCCCGTTCGAAAGACGCACTAACTTGCATCCAGCTCGTGTCCTCGATCATGGCTGTGGTCGCGCGCTCAAGACGTTTGCGGTATTCGTCCACTGTTTCAACGCGCCCTGCGTCTAGGGCTGCCTGCGCGGACGCAACGTCCAGAGACGTTGCAGCAGAAGCGGCTGGTGGAAACGTGTTCATAGACGGGCGCGGTGGGCTCGTGTCGACAACCATGGGATCGTCGTCGGCGAGGGTGACAGGCTCGCTCTCATCGTAGACCGGATCGTGAGCATGAGTGCGCTGAACTTCGCTGGCCATGTCGATGTTGCGCTTATGATTCTTGCCCCTAGCGTGTTCCTTCCAGTCCTTGACCCATTTCCCCGTGTCGCACACGGTGCAGTAATATGAGCCGTTGTCACGAGTGTTGAAGATGTCGGGCGGCTTCTGAGGTGCTGTACGACGTGGCATAGTGTCTCGAGCGCGGGAAGGTGCAGGAAGAAGCGAGGAGTTCAAGTACAAGACGAAAGGGAGGCGGCGCGTTAAGACATGCAGCCTTGGTCTTAAATCAGGCACAAGTGAGACACGCTTCACGCTTTCAGACAGCACAGTCCGGGCGTCAAGCGCTCTGCCATGTTAAGTCGAGACTCGAAGTGGTCGTATTGGTTATCGCAAAGTGCGCGGCCGTGCAGCAACAGTGCGCATGAGCGCGAGGGACGAAGACAAGAGCGGTCGGCCCTCGGACCGGGCCGACACCTTATATTCCGCTCTGCACGCAAAGTCGACAGGCTTGGACATTACATGAAGGGGTCACAGATGTGTGGCTAGGAATCAATGACTCAGGATTATCGCCCACGATAGGCGTTAGGAAACATTTGACGGTACCGGCGCTCGCGCACTGGATGCCGCGCGCGCTGTGAAGCACTGAGCTCGCTGCACTATACAGGTCAAAGACTGTACTTACCTCTCTCGATGTTCCAAGGCATCAATAAGGTCGCCAAAAGTGTCGCACTTGACCTTGTGGTCAGCAACTGTGGGCTTCAAATTGGGCTCGGTCGACATGGTTTGTTTCACACCTCTCGCGCGCGCATGACGTCTTTATACTTGAAGTCACAAGAGCCTGTCTCAGAGTTATATGCATTGTGGTCGCGCTCAGCAGTGAGCAGCTTCCCGCGCTTCAAATCGCCCGCCCGAAAGCGCAGTGCGCACTCGCGAAACAGGCGTTGATCGGCTGAAGCGCTGGATATCGCGCTGACCTGGATTTGACCGTTGTGCCACATCGAAGCTGATGTGGATCGGTTGTGCGTGGTCGGACGTTTGCACGAGGTAGTCCATTGTATTGGCACGAGAACGTCATGTGCTGATGTCCAGCGGGCGTGGCCCTGACGACCGGGCAATCCCACTCATCGACGTCCGGGCCACGCAAACGGCAAACACCGACCGGATAACAGAACACAATGCGTGTGTAGCTCACCGTGAAGCGAACGTTTCCGGTCTGCTCGGGAAAGGCAGCGATGGAGGTCTTGCTCCAGGTGCTTCCGGCTTGCGTGCATTCCACCACGCGCGTGCCGTCCTGCACGTATAGCACTTTAACCAATCCTGCAGCGTAAGGTCCGGAGCATCAGTGTTGTCTGAATCCCTAGCAATGGCCTCGCACCTGTGCCTTTGCGAGCCCGCACAACGTTGATGTCCGTCCCGATCGTAGCAGTCGTGACACGACGCGGCGTCGCCCATCTGTAGTTCGCGACTTCGCTCTCGAATATGGCTCCCGTAGCGTCCTGGTAGAACACGGACAAGTTGTCGGGACCCCACATCGCCGCAGCAAGGCTCGTGTTTGCAGCTGGGGCGGCACCACCGCGCACGACCAGTAGTCTCCATGTGTCTGCCCTGCTGTTCTGGACCCACTGGCCGCACGCCAGTGTGCTGTCGTCATGAACGAAACAGACGGCCACCTGCCCGCCCCCTGGCGTGCTGGCCGCGACGAAGTCACTCCCGGGGGCCGTCGCGACAGTTCCAAGCAGTTGGACGGACGCGTACCACGGCACGGTCGCGCCAATGGTGTAATCAGCGCCGAGCTCGAGAATGCCGTTGCGGTCGGGTGTCGCGCCGAAGACGCGCATGCCGACGTCCGCGTTAGTCTTGTTCCACGCGGTCATGCTGAAGCGCGACGGCTGAGAGACGGACAGATTAGTGGGAGCCCGCGAGGCGACTGAACTGCAATGCTCACGCTGAATGTCGTGTTGTACACACTACTGGCGGTGAGCGATACGGTGCTGAAAGCCTTCGACAGTGCGAGAACGGATTGTGACATGACGTGGAACGGGTTCAAGACGAGAACACCTCGAAAAACGTTCGCCAGATTTATCTACCTCGGAAAGACAAATCTGATGTCTTTCGACCGCGCATGGGGAGATACTTTGAAAATCGTACTTCTAGCTGGTTCAGGCTTCCGTGGTAATCCACCCTGTCGATTCTTTACGGTGTCCACGCAGTTGACAGCTGGAATTGCTTCTGATAGTCGACTGTCCGCGGACGCAAGCGAGGCCGTCCGCTGTGAATGTCGCACGCACTTCATCGCCGCATGTAGATCGGCCCAGAGTGGTAGGATGAAATGTCGCAGATCACAGTAGACGGACGAGTGACTACGACGGGTAACGTGGATGCGCCAGAAGACCAATCTTCGCGTTGTCGTGTACGCTACTCCTCAGCCACAAGCGCCAGCTAAAGCATGGCTGAATACCTCACATATCAGAGTGAAGTCCGCGTAGAAATAAGCAGCAAGTATGGTTCCAGGAGTCGGCCTACATATCCCCGGCGCATCCTAACCTGTAACGACCGAGTTCCCAGTAATAACTGAGCGCCATTAAGAACCCTAGTAGCGCAACGATAGACAATGATGTTGCACGCGTACACCGGAGTTACGAAGCGCGGTCCGCTCTGACGGCAGGCTAAGAGGACAAGAACCGCGAAGCGCCGGTTGAAAAGGCTGGCGCCTCTTCCACTTGACCGGCGCGATTTCGGGACGACTTCCGTCGCCGCACCTGCGGTACAAATGAAGATGCCTTACTCGTCATAAACTCGCACTGGGTGATCTGGGCTGCCTGTTCAAACTGGCACAATGGGCTTGCCGCGCTGGTCTACAGGGACGCAGTCGTGACGACCTGGCTTTGCTGGCAGGCATTTATTGCCGCGCACTGGCACCGATGCTCCACCATTCCAGTCACGAATGTGCAGCCGCGGCAACACCTCGAAAACGCCCTAGTCTTCCTGCTCCGCGGTCTGACATGACAAGAGACGGCTGCCGTGCCTCCCACCAGCGCGGTTCTCGACACTGCATGATGTCTTTTTCGATCCGGCGAACAGAATACCGAGTTCTGCTGGCCCTGCGCCGTAGTGGAAGTGCAGCCGTCACTCGTTCGACCACGCTGGCATAGGCCATGCGAACATTTTAGCCTGTACTAGGATCCACGATCGAAGCTCAATCGCCAGTAGAGCCTGTACAAGCCTGTGCGACTTCTTATCGACCTAGACAAGAGGGACGGGCACTGATCATCTTGGCCGGGACGAAACCACTATGTAGAGTGTCGAAGCTTGATCTGACAGGGACGTCACGTTTCCCAACATTGCGGCCTGGTTCTGTAGTGCGCTCATTTTCGCGCGACAGACAGGGCGCTAAATTCGGCCCGTCGACGGGGTTCTTGGCTACTGCGAAGACGGCATCTACACGATCTTCTATCAGAGGGCAGATCATAACTTAACTAATTGTCAACCTGCTCGAAGTACGACCACGAAGAATCTCCACAAGGCCGTGCGATCCCCTCCATCAGGAAACCGGGGAATCGCACAGTTGCGCACCAGAGCCTCCATAGCGGTCCGCGCGCCAAGATCACCTGCCCCATTTTATTGCGGCCTATCACCACCCCAGAGCGGTCCAGAGCGACCAGGGGACAGTTCACAGCGCTGTGAAGCGCAACACCTCCTCACAGGCCTGCTAACCAGCTCTTCATGGTTTGAGCCTGCTGATCTGACGGTTCATTCGGTTTACGAGATCGTCGCGGTCCTCGCGCACGCAGCAGACGCAGTTAAAAACGATGAAACATTGATCATATGCGATAAGCGGCGAGCGCACGGGAAGGATGCGGGATAGGTGATACTATGGACAAAAGCGAAAATATTCGAGGGGCGCCGTGGATAGGTGTGACCAGTCTAGGATAATGTAAGCCAGTTGTCTCGTACGTGCAATGATACGCACCTGTAGAACAAACATAATAGCAACTCGAACGCGATCCCGCTTCCCGCTAGCGATTGAGGGAGGCGCTAATGTGTCGAGTGACCAAAATAATCTGAGGAAACACATGGTGAGTATCGAATGCGCGGTTGGGTGGTGTGTCGCAGGTCGCGCGCAAGAACGAAGACAGACATAGACAGTCTAGGAAGCGGGGCAGGAAGCAGACGAGACGAGACAGAGACTACAGCGGCACATGAGAACGCAATGAAGAGCCGCTTGCCGGACAGAACGCGTAGGCTTGACGGCCGACCCGGAGCAGTGAATTGCGGGATAAGCGGGCCAACGACGAAGAGGAGCAGTCTGAGTCTACATGGCTGAATTGACGAGGAATCTTGAACGATTTGGGCTTGAGGGAGGACGGCGGTTGGGGCGCCAGTGAAACACGAGAGCAAGAGCGGTCAAAACACGGCCAACTCAACCATCGGCTTTTCACGGGCGTCGGCGTCGGCTCCGGCTGCCGACGCCAAGCCATCAGTGGACTTGTGCATTTCCACGAAGTCCCCTGCAGTCACTGAGTCAGGAGTCAGACTGAGAGAGTCCAAAGGCAAGCCCACACACGTCGTTTACGAACACACGGAAGTCGATGCTGAAGCGTTTCGATTGGAGAAGACCGGCATGATGTAACTTATGCATACCCACGCGTGCATGCCTTGCCTTAGTGCAGTGGTACGTTGTTGCACGAAGAGAACGGGCATCGGTCGAGCGGGCAGTGCGCTCAAAAGCGAACCGCCACAGCTTTCGTACGCTTCGCTGGCTTGGGACCCGTGCGGTGACGGCGTTGAGTCGCCGATTGCACGGTTCGACGCGCTTCACGGCTCGAAGAAGCATGCAACTACGGCTCGGCAGGCGCACGAGCCGAGGTCACATGCCGGAAGGCGCCCGACGGCGCTGCCGATGCTTCGAAGCATTCGTTTTGCGCTGACGTGCTTCCAGAGATCAAGATGGCCGCTCTTTCCAAAAACGCGGTTTCCTGATGTCCCTCCCTATAACGCTACTTCTCGCTCTCACAAACCTCAAGCTCGACCTTGAGCTCGGCCGCGACTACTCGTACTGCGCTGGCATGTCCTTCTTCTCATTCTCGAAACTCGTGCACATCGTGCTCTCGGCCAGTAGTGTCTTGGGGATAGCGTTTAATGTGAGGCATCGATCTCATTGTGTACGAGCCGACACCTGAACGTGATATCTCCCTCCCCCGGCCCAGCCGCAACGCTTCTCTATCACCACCTGTGGGCCTACGCGTCTTTGGGACTGCGCCCGACCGTCGCGGAATTCTCGCGCTCAACACCGAGAATAAGTAATGGCAGGCAGAGCCCAATGTATTGGTACGCGGCCGTACGACTATTCGGCACGTCACAACCGCAGAGAACAGCGACTTCGCCGCTGTCAGCACGCAAGATGGGAAACAAATTCTCGTCTTCTTCGTGCGCGATGACGGTGCGCTTGTTTATGGGCAGTGGACGGACGCGACGGCGGATATGTGGACGCTGAAGACTGTTGGCCGCGCCGCTGCTCCTACGGCGAACTCGAGTCTCGGCGCTGCGATTTGGGCCCCTGCACACATGTCTGTGTTTTACCAGGACAGTGCGGGGAGTATTCTCGAAAGCGAGTTCGCCAATGGAACGTGGGCGAGGCCGCGCGCGGTCGCGACAGCCAAACTCGGCACGGACATCGTCGCCGTCGCAGCGAGTAATGCGAACGGTACGCCCATTCTGTTTCTCGGAGCGGAATATTGCGCGATGCTCACGAGGAAACTTCTAGGAACACTCAAAGCCGTCTACGTGCAGGAGGGTGCGAATATCATACAGTGGCTCTCTTCCGCGTCATCCGACTGGTCCAACACGACGATCACGCCCTCGCCTGAGTTGAGCTCCAACTCCCGCTTCTCATTCAACTCCGGGCGCATGCATTACACGTCTGCCGATGGCGGGATCGCCGAGATGACGGGCCGAGTTGGACAATGGCGGCAGAGCGGCAAGCTCTCTGTGAGTAACAGCGGTCCAGCCACTGATGTTGCCTCCGGGCTGGCGTTGTTCGACTGGGCGTTTGTCTTCTACAGCACCGCGGACGATACGCTCTGGAATCAGGGGTACTTCACATATTATGGTTGGCAACGTCCTCTGGAATTTGTGCCATCTGGAGTCCCGTGGACGTAGACCGGGAGCGTGTAGTATAATCTTGATCCCCTAGGAAAACATAGGACACGTTGCATGGGCAAGCTACCGACTGGGCCATACGCCGCGGGTGTACGACGAGCGACTGCGGTGTACAACAACGACGGATTGGGAAGGAAAGCGCCGTTACGTCGCGAGAGCAGTTGCGGACTGGACCTCGATCTCGAAAGGAAGGACTGCAAGGAGTCGTTCGCGACTTCGCCCTGGGATGTTTGTCCATCGAACAGGAAGGACGTACACGTATGTTGGGCGATTACCTGCGACCGTGCCTCGGTTGCGTACAGAACAAGACACATGGCAGCAAATGACTACTTCTCAGATGATTTGCAAAGCGGGGAAACGTGTCAGCGCAGGAACTGCGAGACGGATGGAGAAGATCGATTCCAGGGTCGTGCAGATGGGCGAGGCACTGAGCAAATTACGCCGTCGATGGAGAGGATAGCATGGTATCAGGCGTACGTCTGCGCATCCCTCCTCTTGCGCCACACGATCCGATCTTGCCACCATGCAGCGTGATCCTTGTTTCAGGCTGGAGGGTATGGGGATCTCGACGAACGCGTATTCGTCGTCTAAGGGCGTGGAGAGGTGCATCGGAGCGGTTGCGACATCGTATGTTTCCAAAGCATCGACTGAGGACCTGCAACGCAGTCAGAATAGGGTTCTACGAGCACGATGCGCGTTGGTCTCGATGATTCCGTCGACTCACGAAAGCGCGTCACGCCTCCGTCGCGGCACTGACGTTACCTGCGTACCCGCACTCATGGTCCCCACTCCTGTTGAATTCGGACTTGTCAAGCTGGACCGAATGACTTCCAACATCCTCGCGCCCGCACGCTCGTCTTTAGCTTCCATCCGCAGTGCACGCCCACACACCGCGTGCGACGCAACGACGGGTTGACCTAATAGGAAGTCAAATGCCACGCCCCGCTCGTACTGGCGCCGCTCGCGAGACTATATAAGATGTTTAGGCGGATGCGGCGGCGGTAAGTCTCTCGCCATCGTCCACATCGCACAGATGTGCGTACACCGCGTCGGCGGCGGATAGCGCAGGCTTTCTTGGGGAAGAGGCGGTGATGTCGAGTTTGCCAAAAGTGGCGAGAAATACGTCGGTGTAGGCGACGTCGCGGGTGTTGGTAACCCAGCCAGCGCGCGACTGGGATGCCCGTCTATATAAGTACATGGCGAACACGCGAACGGGTCAGGCGACGGCTTCTTCACAGTTGGGCGGAGGATGATGGTCCCGTGGCGCGGCAAGACGCAATGTGGATGTCGAACGCTGAAACGAATCCGCATATTGAGGGACGGGCGGCGAGACTCGCCCTTGGAGTTGCGAGTCGGTCATAGGTTGAGGTAGATGACCCAATGACGAACGCGCAGCTGTAGGTTGTAGGAGGGTTGTCGGCACGGCAGTCGCGGTGATGGGTACGCGTATACATGTAGGCGGCAGGGAAGGCGATACTGTTCGGCGGGTCAGCGTTCTGCAACACGCGTACGAACATGAAGAGTAACAGTAGATATACCTGCGCGCGCAGGTCTGCTCGGCATTACGAAAGATGTGGGACGCCAAGCTCTCGTAATGACTCGCGCGCGGACAGCGAGGAATTGGAAGAACGTAGGATACGTTGCGAGAGCAGCTGCGCGCATGATGGATCGCACCTCGTTCAGAGACGCAACGCGCATGCGAGCCTGTAGCGGACACGCGAGAAGGATTCTTACGACGAAGGGGAACGGACCTGCGTTACGTCGGTAAGCTAGTCCGCGCTCCAACTGGAAGCAGGAACGCTATACGCCGCCGGTGTACGGCGAGCAACTGTGGTGCGCAACGACGACGAACTGGGATGGAAGGTGGTAGGCGCAGGCAAGCTCAACTGCACCCTCACTCTCGCTGAAGAGGGCACCGCGATGCGTTGTTCGTGAGTCTGCTCTGAGCAGTTCTGCTCGCGCCCATCGTGTCGCGTAATGACGAAGAGGAAGAAATCACGTACGTCACGAATACAAGTGGCCATTACGGCTTCGTACATCGGGCCCGTTGGGCGTGCAAGAAGAGCCGTATCCCTGCGAAGGACTGGCGCGCGAAGAGCATGTCGGCGAGCCCAAGCATCGGGCTGAGGTCTGCAAGGCGGAGAAACGTGTGAACGCGGGTGCTGCGAGACGACTGGCATTGCCCTCGCTCCAGGACTGCGCTACGGAGATTTAAAGCGCGCGAGGAAGTCGTGCATTCGTCGCAAGAGGCGCAGTGTGAGCGGTCATGACGTCGTATAGTTCCAGAGCAGCGAGTGCGGTCCTACAAGGGCAGTTAGTATAGGGCTCTACATGTACCCTGCGCAATGGTGTGCGTACCTTGGTCGAGTTGTAGCTAGCGATGCTGCTGCGCACAGCGTCAACGGAAGTTGACCTCTCAGGGTCTGCTCCTACGTCTTCCCCTGTGCAGCTTGCCGCCAAGGGTCGACGAGATCCGCCAGACGGCGGTCGTTCACAGCACCAGGCACATGAGTGTGCGCATGCCGGACAACGCGAATAGTTTAGACCTCGCAGTTGAGTAGCCTCGATAATCCAGGCCCTCTGGAACGCGCGCAAACCACCTGCGGTGGTTTGCGTCCGGTGTTTGCCACTGTTTGGTCGAAGAAGGGGACGCGTTCCAGAGGGCCTGGAAGCATCCGACGGGAGAGGGACCCTTCCACCGTACGTTGGTACGGGAAGGACACGCGCCACAATGGTGGAATGACGTCGATGGGTCCCTCTACCGTCGGAGTCTTCCAGGCCTTCCTGAACGCGCGCGGCCGTTCGACCAAACACCAACAAACAAAGGCTCGGACGCAAACCGCCGAAGGCGGTTTGCCCGCGCGCGTTCAGGAAGGCCTGGGTTATAGAGGCTAGCAGTTGAGATCGTTCAGAGCTCGTCGCCGTGGACGGGGAGCAACACCCGAGAGTGGTGTGACCATGAGCGTGAGTGAAAGCCCGCGCGACGTTGGGGAGCCAACGGGCGGCGAAAAAGGTGGGAAAGACTCAGATGCTGCTCGGACACTGGCTGTCCGGGAGAAACCGCAACTCTTGACTTGTCTTCCACTCGCAAGACACCCAACACAAGCGCGCGCCAACTTTGAACCATACGTACTGTATAAGCGGGCGGCACACGCTCAGCATCCAGGGCCTGTCGCCGGTCCCGCCTGCTGCTCGCCTATCGACGAAATGAGAAGGACCTCATAAAATCTCACAATCCTCGCTCGAGTGGTCGTTCGGCCTCGCTTGCGATTTCCTCTCAGAAATATTGGCCTGTACCGTCATTGCAGGTACGTTGTTGACGCGCAGGCGCTCGCATTCTTCCTCGGCGGCGGCTTCGTTCTCCTGCACACCGACGTCCACTAAACTTGCACAGGTCATCTTTCGTTCGCGAAGACTGGCTGCGCACTCGGGCATCTGTTCTATCTCCGTCGCTCGGCTCATCTCGCACCGTGCTTGGGCCTAAATTGGCGGTTGTTGCATCTCCCTGTTGCGCGCTCTCGAGCTTTTTCCGCTTCTCGGAAGGCTCAACCTGAGCTCGCTGAGCTCCTCTACTCACTTGCTCGCGCTGAGCGCGACGCCTTCGCACTGTGCGATTATGGGACCGTGCTATGCATAAGCGTACGCGTATATCCTGCAAGGCGTACACCTCAGACTGTCAACCTGAGATATACACATAGATGCACCTCCTGCATGGCCTATCAATGCCTAGCAGGTTGCCCTGAGGCATTCCAGTACGTTCCGCGATTGAGCCCTGCTTTACATAGACGCGTTCTAGCACAAATTCGTGTTCCAGCACACACATTGTCTATTTGTGATGGCGCTGAGCCACGTTCTAGCACGATTGATTGTTTAACGTGGCATCTGCTGGTACCTTCCCCAACTCTTCCCCATCGTTCTAGAATGGTGTTGTCCCCCCGTCTCGTGCTAGGATACTGAGTCTCCCGTTCTGGAACATCGCGTATGCTTGACATCGAGTGCTTCTCCTTATATGGATGCTGCGTCGTTGAGGGAACCTCAAGACAAGATGTCTCAATACCGTCCTCACAGTCCGTCGTCCTCGCCCTCGCCGCCTCTCACCCCGCCACCACCCGGAATATCCTCGATGGCGCAGAGCGACCTTGTTGCGCTATTCGAGCGCATTATGAGGGACGAGGTTGATTTCCCCGTCGTCGCGCTACCTCCCGTCTCTCCCGTCGTCGTACCTCCCGCCTCTCCCGTCGTCGCCTCTCCTGCCCACAGCATCGCGAGTATGCGGTGGCGTGCGGAGCGTGCTCTTGCAATGGTGCACGCTGTGCGTCGCCTGTGCGAGAAGGATTTATCACCCGGCGCGTCGCCTGAGCGAGGAGAGCTTACACCGGCCACACTCGCATGTTGCGAGAAGCTCGCTCGGTGGGAGAGCGACCTCTCCAATATTATTGAGATGGAGCGCGAGCTCTCCGAGCTGCGCTACGAAAACCTCCAGTTGGTGCTCGCTCATCAGCAGACCCTCATCGAGTTAGGCGATAAGCAGTACGTGCCGCACAGTCTCTCACCTCTCTACTGACTTATTCTTGCTAGCATTCGCAAATTTCAGGAGAGGATGGACGAGTCGCGGTCCTGAATATGTACTTTATGCAGTGTGAATTTGAGAGTTGACTATCTCTTACTAATACGGACCTTGCTGGTAAATATATATGTCGCAGCGCGGCAGCCGAAACCAATGCGGCATGTCTGACTCCCATTTGTCGCGTCCGACTACTCCCTCCTTTCCGTCTGAGACCGGGGCAATGCGCGATACAGCTCGCTCCCGCGAGGAGTGGGTAACGCTGCACGACGCCTTGGGCCGCGCCCTTGACACCGACGACCCGACACTCCTCGTCGATTGGGGTCGCCGATGGGAGGACCTGTGCGATCTCGTCGACAAGTGTGACTACTGGGAGCGAAGAGCTGTCTACTACCACAACCATTACCTCAACACGAAAGCACGCATGCATTCCGCCGTACTTGTCAGCAGAGAGGCCACTCACCGCGTTCGGCAACTCGAGGCGCAGGTTAATCGACTCGAGGCAGACCTTAGGCGCGTTCAGTACGACGACGCGATGCGCGCACACTCTTCCGCTGTCGACCGCGTGCAAAGGAGCATTGCCGCATACGGAGACGCGCTGTACGCGGACGCTGCTAATCGCCACGAGATTCAGCGCGTCCTCGCCGAGGATGAGCGCCGACGTGCTGCCGGTCAACCCGTCGCGGACGCTCCACCCGTTCCAGACGCTCCACCTGTTGCGCAGTCCGTTGGCCTTAGTGGGTCCGTGGCACTCGCTGACTCGGAGCCTGTTCAGTAGTGCCGTAGAGCTCGTCCTAGTCCGTACAGACAACATATGTAATGATCATGACTTTCCGCACGCTGCAGTATTGAGCACTGCCTCTCCTTATATCCGTGTGAAGTGCCGTAAGATCGGCTCTGGAACCATGCGACTGGGCCGCAGTTGGTCGCGCAGCCGATATCGTCGTGGTTATACGAAATGGTGTGGACGAGACGGGAGTTCAATTGCAGACCAGTTACAAGGACGGCAGACTACCACTAGCAACGGGCACAGAGCTCTGCGGATTGGGCCATAGGGGAGTCTCGCCAGGGGCAAGCGCCTTGAGCCCCTGGTCGAACACATCAGCGACGGCCTGCGCGCTGGCGCGTCGCACCATGAGCTGGCGCAGCCTCTCCTCGAGGTCACGGACCGCATACTCAACGTCAACGATCTCGCGCATCACGGCGTCACCGTGATTCACGGCGCGCCGCAGTCGCCTCTCCTCGTGCCGACGTTCCTGCGCCTGCAACTGCTCCGCTGTACGCACGAACGGCTCTGGCGTAGGTTCCCGCGACGAACCAGAAGCGCCACCATCATCGTCCTGCCATCGAGCCTCGTCGGGGTGGAGGATGTGCGGGAAGCGGCGGAAGAGGCGCGACTGCCCCTCCGACGTGCTGGTGCGCCCATAGATTGGCTGGGCCCGCGTATCGAGCCTATGCAGAGTCAGTGGCATGAACAAAGCAATTGGTCGTCCCACGTACGAAAGCATGAGCTGCCTGGCATCGATCAGCGGGTGTTGGAGGATGACCGACGCGAGCTCCTCCACTTCCAACGCCGTGAACTCGAGGCGCGAGGCGAGTTGCCGCTCCAGCGCCTTGACGCAGCGCTCTTGGCAGCGCGAGTGTGCGAGCCAAATCCCGTCGACAGTGTTGTGGACGAAAGGGATGACGACGGCGGGCAACGGACTGAACGCCGTCCTTGACGCAATGAGCGCGTCCAGCTTCTCGTGTACGGCCAATGGGGCGACATCCCCGCGCATGTTGTAGCCGTACGGATTGACGTCGGTCGCGTCGGGCCTATGCCAGCGGAAGTCGACCTGTGGAACAACGGCGCCCGTCGTCCCAACCGAATCATACTGTAATGAGCAGAGAAGTCAGTGTCCGTACCACGCCATCCTTACTTGGGACGCACCGCCGCGTTGAGAAGCAGTGCTGCAGCATGGCCCTCGGCACTTGCGTCCCACCCAGAATAATCGGGGTGGCGGTCATAGATCCAGGGAGTGCTACGTTCTTCCTGCGCGTGCCACGAGGGTCGCTGGCCCCAGCCTGACGGCGTGTCCGCAGGACCCCACTCCAGCGTCTGCCATTGAGGGGACGGAGGACGCTCGTGAGGTGCGGGACCCATCGCACGGGGGACAGGGCCCCATTTGGGCGCAGGGGGTGGGAACACATAGGGCTTGGGCGCATAGAGCGCCCAAGCGTCGTAAGGCGTGCGCGCGCGGGTCGACGCGCCTGAGCTGCGCCGCGAGCGAGCAGAGTGCTCTGGTGATGCCGCGCGAGAAGACATGGAAGAGGACAAGGGCAAAGGCGCCGGTTTGACTGTAATGACCGGCACGGGAGGTAACCGTTCCGCATTCATTCCGGTTACTCCAAACATAACATGTCAACCTTTTCAGTAAACTTGTTTGGGACGCTAATGTTGATCTGCTCTTGCTCTCGTTCACTGTCCACTGTCGTCGACTCCTGCGTCAGTAGGCTACGACGAGCCGTTTGTATCTGGTGCCCTCAGGCGAATGAGACGGAATCATCTGCGTGGCTGTGACTTCCTCTTGCGCCCCTGATCGTCGTATGGGACTCCCGCCACATGATGGACTACGACATGGACCAGCCGGTGTACAGGGAATGGGACTTTCTGGGCGTACTACGACTGTGACTATAACACAGCGGGATTCTGATTCTGTGGTACTCTGCTTATTCAAATGAACCTCTGTTCGCCGGTCTCCCGACGCTTGAGTCTACGTTGTGCTAGGACGCGCTAGGACGCTGGTGGTCTCTCTGTCTTTCGTTCTGGCATGTCCGTGCAGTGTTCTGGAATTTATGCTCTCTCTAGCATAGACCAATATTCCAGTCGATTGCATGCTAGAATGCCGCCCTCGACGAAGGATTGCTCGTGCGACGGCGCCTTAATCGTCACTACCCTCGAACGCATACTACAAGGCACGATCTTGACGACGTGTGAGTGCCACGCGGTGCTGTGACTTGCTTAGTGGTCAGTGTCCCGCGTTCTGGAACGGATGCTCGGTCTGTGGTTGCGCATTCTAGAATGCATGCACTTGCTAAGCTGAGACATCCTAGAACTCCCTCGAGCTATCTACGGAATTATGATCATCAGAATTGCTGTGATCCTTGCTGCGTCCAATCGATGCCCCGTTTGTGCTGGGATATGATAATCCGCAATATATGTTCTAGAACACCCCTGTTTTGCCCCCTCGTTCTAAGTCCCTCCTCCACCTCCTCCGTACTAGCATGAGCGATTCGTCGAGGCAGACGCGTAGCAAGACGCCAGCGGGCACATCCTTCGTGAAGCTATCTCTGAATGGACGTGAAGGCACTGTTGAGCCAGGCGATACCTTGAAGGGTGCCAACGCCAAACCGAACCTAAACGTCGATGCAGCAACGGTTAGTGGCCCCGCCGACCCCTCCACGCTATCGCTGTACTGAGCATAGTCCCAGACGACTAACCCAGCACGTTCGCGCGGGCCATCTGTCCCTCCTAAACACGCGCCCTCTCGTCCACCTTCAAGCTCAAGGGCGAAGTCCGTCCCACCTGTAGCGTCGAATACCTCGCGCAAGCACAACAAGGTACGTTCGTTACGCCGTTCGTGTTCTTCACTCACTCCTCGCAAGGCTCGCCCAACGTCGGATACAAGCGCTCCTCCCAACGGCTCAGGAGGCAGTTCACTGCCGCAAACTGGCGACAAACCCACATACGTAAGCCTCTTTTGACGTCTCCTGTAGCTGTCACTGATCTGGCGACTTTCCCGTTCTCAGGAGCCACCGTCGCCTACGGCGCATGCGTCGCCCAAACGCCTCCCGGTTACTCTTGAGGAGGTTGAAGACGAGGACGTTCGCTCCCACAGGGGAGAATCTCGTACGTGGATCCCTTGAGATTTTGTGCACGCTTGCTCATTCTATGCAACTACAGTGCCCCCTTCGTCTACTCGCATCCTCGAGGAAGTTCGGGGAAAGGAAACAGCGCCTGGACACACTGGTAAGAGAGATCTTGCTGACTACTTCCGTCTCCATCGCTTACATGCATTTCACAGGCTCGTCGTCGAAGCGCCAGCCACTCTTTGACCCAACGCTGGCGTCATCTGACGAGGAAAGCGCGGACCCCACAACTCATGGCGCTGCCGCTCCCGCTCGCGCTCCCACTCCCGCTCGCGCTCCCGCGTCTGCCTCAGCTCCACCCGCGCCGCCTGCGGGAGGGGACCGTCCGCTCACACCTGACTCGGCACTGCACAAGCAGCTCGAGGATCTCGCTACAATGCCCACGCTCGACACAATCCTTGTGGGAGAAAACGCCCCTAAGAATGCCGAGGACGACACGCTCGCCGACGATGTCAACAAGAAGCCCGATCTATTGGACATCGTCGGCGAACCGGACGATGACGAGGAGGATTACGACGGTCTCGAGCAGGAGCCAAAGCCTGTCTACAGCAAGGGCCGTATCGCGGAGGAGTTCATGGAGCGCATCCTCGCTCTCGTTCAAGCTTTCGACACCGGCATGGTCGAGGTGGCTCGCGATAGCCACAAGCCTCTATCGTACATCTGGCGTCTTGCTATGCCGCACTTGAAGCTCTCGCGCGCACCAAATCTCTTCAACATGTTCGTCAAGAAGTGGTGCTACGAGAATAAGAAGCTTCCGAATGGTTCGTCGTTTGCACACGTCTGTAGCGCGTCCACGTCTCTCACTGCTGATGTGGACCATCCAGAAACATTTACACAGCTTCGCGAGCGCTTTCTCACAGCATATCGCGAGGAGGTCGGCACGATGTCAAAGGCGAAGAAGAACGACCTGCGCAAGGAACTCCTCAAGTGGAACGAGGACTACGATAAGAACGCCGCGCAGCATGTGCAAGAAGCCGGCGATCTCTACAAGATTATGCTTCAGGCACGCATGGAGTTTGAAGTCCTCGTGCGTAGCTGGCAGTCTTTCTTTCCTATTTCTTTACTAATTGCCGCGGGTTTAGGCGCAGTATTATTATCGCTTCTACGACATCGCAACCTTTGGCTGGTGCTGCTCCGTACGCCCTGGCGATGCCGTCGCAATGCAAGCAAACTCAACATTCGCTTCGACGACGGCGGCGGCCAAATGGATGGACTCGATGGGTTCTCACATTCCCGCCGCCATGGACCAATTCGCTGCAATCGTCAAGTACGGAGATTTACCTCACTAGCTTAACACACCGGTTGACGTATTCCCTCCGTTAGGATCCACAAGGCGGCCGAAGTCAGCATGAGTGATTGGAGCAAAGAGACCGAGGCCTCCGTCCTTCGCACAGGCGGTGAACACTTGAAGAAGCGTGTCACTCATTTTCTCATCAAGCTGCAAAGTGTGTAAATATAAAGTCTATTTCTAATACCACTGTGGTAACATCCATCGCGATACAGACGCAGCAACACGTCGGAACCGCAACCAAGCTCAGTGGCAGAACTTTCCGTACCAGCTTGTAAAAGCTCGCACTGTTATCATGGGCTGGCCGGAGGACTCGCCGCTCCTCGATGCCCCCAAGACCTTCCTGTGCAATATGGAGCACCTACGCACCTTCACGCGTCTGGCTTTTGCGACTGAGCGTGGGGAGGCTGAGCCCGGCGAAGCAATCACTTGGCGCCCGATGGATGTGGAGAGTACGTCATCGTGTTTACACGATCTGCACGACCCTGATCTGCGTTAACACGTCTTTTGCAGAAGAGGCAAAGTACGCCGAGAGCCGTTCCACGCGCGAAGCGTGGAAGAAGATCCCCATCTGGTACAACAATAACGGCGACCCAATCCTGACGGTCGGTGACGCGCTCAAGGAAGAGGCTCGTAGGCGCAAAGAGAAAGGTCAGATCGTGATCGTCGATAGTGACGACGAGGAGGCATTCGCCGAAGAGCCAAGCGCCGACGAGAACGACGACATACAGCCTAAGAAGATCAAGAACCGGAAGGGCACGACGACGAAGAAGAAGCCGACCGCGAAACCAGTCAAGTCCAAGCTGCCGTCCGCCAAAGCGAAGAAGACAGCGTATAACGGCGACGACGACAACATCGACGGCGAGCAGCCAGCGAAGACGAAGCAGTCCAAGTCGAAGCAGCAATCCTCCAAGTCGAAGAAAGAGGCCGACACGAGGCATGAAGATGGCGATGAGCGGCCGAAGAAGAAGTCCAAGACGGATCGGTCGGCGCACGTCGACGAGGGAGACAGAGAGCGCAAGCGCGACGCGGAAAGGTTGCGCAAGCAGGGAGAACGCGAGCGGAAGCGTCTGGACGCGCAGCGTGCAGGATCCACGAGGACGCCGGCGATCGTTACAACTCGACCCGGTCCAAAGCCCGGGTACGAAGAGGATTTCGCCTCTGACGACGACTCGCCACCTTTGGCCATACCTCAAAAGCGCAAGTCGAATGAGCTGGCTTCCCGTGACGAAGTCGAACCCACGCGTGGGCGGTCTCGCGAGCGTGGCAGCGGAAAGCGCCGCGACTCTTCTTCTTCGTCCTCCGCATCTTCGACCTCGACCTCGTCTTCTGGTTCCTCATCGTCTTCGGCGCGTCGCGCTCGCTCCCCTCCTTCTCGTCGTACGCGCTCGACCTCGCGAGGAGCAAGTCAATTTGGCGGAGGGCTACGTGGTATGTCGCCAGCCGTCACAGACCAGCGCACCTGAACCTGACCAACCTTTCGTGGTCGAACAGCAGCAGCAAGCCTTTTCGACAAGCCGCAGGGTGTGCAGACGACGCGCAAGACGTTGTCGCCGTTCCACTTCGACTTCGGCGCCAGCAGCAGCAGCAGTCTCGCTGGGGCTCTCGACATCGACCTCACGTCGCGCGCAGGATTGCGCAAGCCCTCTGGCGTTGGCGTAGACGACAAGACTCCGGAGCAGCAGCAGAGCGCGCGTTCCGGCTTGGGCGCGGATGAGACAGTCGCGGTCGTCGTGGCCCAAGATGTCCAGCGCCATCACCATGACGGCCTGCAGTCCGAGTCCGAGCCCTTCGACCCTGGCTATCTGATCACCGCTGCCCCTGACTACGCGCCCAATAATGCTGCGCCCAACGCCGTGCAGAACGCGCCGCCCGTTCGCATGTTCGACGCACAGGCGAACGGTTTCGGTGACAACATGAACACGCACGCGTACGAGGGCATCCAGGCAGCGTCTATCCCACTCCCGGTCGTCGCCCAACCGCCTTATCTGCAACCCTACGGCAACGACCAACTTCAGCAGGTCGACCCGGCGCTGTCTGCCGTCACGGCGTCATCGCAGACGATGGCGCCGATCGCCCATCCCTCCTTTCAGCCGTCCGCCACAGCAGTTGTCCCTCAGCAGCAGCAGCAGTATTTGCAGCAGCCGTATACACAGCAGTCCGCGCCGATCCTGCACTACGCCACGACGGAGCAATACGCGCAGCAGCAGTACGCGCAGCAGCAGTACGCGCAGCAGCAGCAGTACACGCAGCAGCAGCAATACGCGCAGCAGCACCAATTCGCGCCGACCCAGCAGTATGCACCGTCATCGCAGCTCGTACAGCAGCAGCAGTTCGCGCCTATGCAGCAACTCGCGCCGCCGCCGCCGCAGTTCGTACCAATGCAATTCGCGCAAGGGGCGGTTGGACAGCAGGAGCAGCAATTCACGGCGACTCAGCTTGCGCCGCCGCAGCTCATCGCACAGCAGCAGCTCGCACCGTCAACGCAGCAGGACCAGTCGTGGCCCGGCACGAATATGTCTGCTTCAAATTGGAGTTATCAATGATGCTCGGTGCGAATGACCGCGGTTTCTGTACATTGTACCCATCGTTCTCGTGGACATAGAGTGTGGTGTGCGTGCATGAATGCGACTCCGTTGATCTTTATATGTATGAAAGGGTAAAGTAAGCTACTCAGCAGCGCTCTGCGCACGCGATACATGAATGAGGGATTGCTGCCACAAGAGCGCTTCATATGTAAACGAGTCGTACAGCGAGTAGATGTCTTCCCCAAACCGAGTCAACAACTCTGTCAGAATACTTTCGGCGTGGGCTGCATCCTCCACGAGATTTCTAAGCTGTTCATCTTCGAGGCGGCGCTGCATCTTGCTGTGGCCGGTGGCCTCCGACAAGCGCGTCGCCGACAATTCCATTGCAAAACGTGCAAGCCTCAAGATGGCTTCGAGGACATCGAGATAGCGCTGCATAGCATTCTTGAATTCCGTGATAGGACGCTCGCGCTCACGGAGGTCAAGTCCTTGCTCAGTCAACGACCGGTATAGGGATTCGTCGTCCTCGTATTCGTGCCAATGCGAGAAGTCTGCGCGAAGGGCACGGTAAAGAGCATCCAAGCTCATGAGCGGCGTAATGGCCATGGTCTTCCTCGTAAGCTAGCGCGTTGGTTTGGTGAATCAGACGTCTTCAGAGGCGTAATGAGACACACCTTAGCCGTCCGCGGTAGTAGCTTCGCGCGTCTCACTAAGTCCTCCGCTACAGCACCTTTCTCGGCCTGTTTAACCCTCCAGCGCTCTTTAGCGAGCTCTCGTTGTCGCTCCTTGTTCCTAGGCCGCATGTAGCATCAGTCTACCTGGCGGTCTGTGTGCATGAGACAACGGCACGACACCTCTCATAGTATGCTCTCTTTCGAGCTTTCGTATCCTCGTGCTTGCGCGCGCGTCCCATAGTGGCCTAGTAAGACCTTGTGGCGAGTTCGCGGCAAATTGAGGAGTAGCAGCCGTTAGCCTAGTTGCTCGGCGACGTGACGTTAAGAATGGGAAGAGTTCAAGACGAGAGCGCTGTTTGCACAATGAATGCGCTTTGCGGCCCGGGCTCCCTGTGCATTCTGGCTTAAACTCCCATTTTTATAATTATTATAGCATCACATAATCTCATGCGCAGTCTCCTGGAATACTTTGACGTGGTAAGAAATAGTACAGCGCTTGAATCTCCCTCAATCCAACCCTTGCGCAGGACTTCGGGACGAAAACGACTTCGGGACGAAATCGCATATAGGGGTTATTGGTGCTGTCGTTCTCATCAAAGTCAGGTCTACGAGTACTACACTTCCTTTCAGTGTCAACCATAATCACCGTGACCCCGCGCAGCTAGCATTGCGGGGCGCTGTCGTGAGCTCAGGCGCTCATCGCCAAACCATATTGCGACCGCAACTCCGCGTGCGCCTCTCTGCTCGCTACCATACTGCACCCCAATGTCGCGATTTGCCAAACCGCGCCGGAACACCAAGAAGGACTACGCTGCCGCTGCCCAAGCTTCAGCAGCTATATCTGGGGAACCTGTGTCGACAGTTGTGCCGCTGGAGGCGTTCAGCCTGCAGTCGGCAGCACAGGTCAAGCCGCCCGCGCGCAAGCCTGGCACGGAGCCCTTCCCTAAACCGGTACGGCAGCAAGTCGTGCTTGGTGTGGGTCGCACCGCGAAGTTTGTGCAACGCCCAGGGCTCCCCGAGGCTGTCCAGCCCGGAACATCAGCACTGTCTGCGCTGCTCGGTGTGCCGAAGGCCAGTGGCAGCGCAATACTACCGCTGGACGACAGAACACGGGAGCTCGTGACTCCGTCATATACGTACGACGACGATCCATTCGACCAGGGCTCTGGACGCGATCCACAGCGGCATCGACGGCGCCGAGCGAAGCAATACGACACCTGGCGCGATACGGTCCTTCCCTCGCTCGTCGACCCATACCTGCGCTTCATCCACAAGGTTGCCGACGTGAAGCTACCGGCGCCAGATAACGCGCTCGCCTTGTGCGAATGCGCGTCAGTTAGGACGTGTGCAGTGATGCTTGCGGATTGGGAAGGTACGTGGTGCACGTCAGCGCGTTTTCCATTAATCTAATATTCTGTATGGAACAGGCACATCGATGCTTGAGCTCGAGGTGTGCTTATGCAGGCCTGCCGCGCAGCAGCTCGTCGTAAAGGGCTACTTCCCTTGCGCGCCCATCCGCCCGTCTCTCGCCTTCAACCTTCGCCTCCTCGAGTTCATTTCAATACACTCTTTGAACGTTGCTCCAAACGTCACAGCTTGGGCGATGACCTTGGAAAGCTTCTGGTCCAGACGACGGTTCAGCATCGAAGAGCAGGTGTGTCATCAACTTGAGTGCGAAACGTAGCTGACATTGGATGGGTTAGCGCGTCTTTCGCACACGTCTTGGCAATGCAATTCACTGGTACCAAGCACTATTGAATTTGAAGGACGCGAAGGTCACTCAGGCAATAGCTGGTACGTTGTCCCTGCGCGGTTCGCCCTTCCCCGTTCATCTTCTCATGAATCCGCAGAAAATCGCGCTTCCCATGTACGTCGAAAGCGGCCAGCGGACAATAATCCTTCGGAGGACACGTCAAACGACGCACACCGTCCTTCCAAACGTGTTCGATTCGTAGACGTCGTCGATGACGAGGAACAAGCCGTGGCGGCAAAGGTAAGACAGCTGACACGAAGCGGAAGTGACTTGTGCTGACCACGACGTTTCCTTGGATCCAGTCCAGCGCAACGGAGGAGCACACGCACGGGAAAGAGCCTGTGGACCCAGGTCCTCTGCGGAGCGCGTTGCGCATACGAGGCGCGAGTACGAAGTCGAGTTTGCCAACGCCGGAGCGCCCAGCCGAATATTTGCGACGTAGATGTCCTCTCTGCTTCGGCGGTCCACGGCCTGACCTCCAGCACACCGAGTATGTCATTTGTACGCTGCATAGCCTCTGACTGAGGCAACCATTTGCTCGCAGGGCCCATGTCATCATTTGCCTCGATGCGAACTTCCAACAGAAGCGCCGCCAGTCCGCATACACCGATCCAGAGCAGCACTACGCAGACGGACGCTTCGCCGACCCAGCTGAAGTGGCCGCCATGGAGAAAGAAGTTGACGAAAAGCGTGGACGCGTCAATCGCAAACGCACGAAGGGGACGTCAGCCAAGCTACACGACGATATCCTCGACGAATGCAACGAATCCTTCACGGCCGCTCAGGAGAAGGTTACGAAGGCGTCCAAGAACTACTACAGCGATACTGGACTCATGGCGCTGCTGTGTCGCCACGATCGTGTCTTGTATCTCGCAAACATGACGTCGCCGGGTGAGCGCCAGCATTATGCGCTCATTCTGATTCGCAAGGTCATGGAGGGTCTACCGCGTGACTGGATGGTCGGCGTACTTTACGATATAGCTTGCCAACTGTCTCGCAGTATCGAGCGGGTGAGTGCATGCTTGTTGGTCGGTATGGAGGTTTTGCTCACAGCTTCTTGCAAGCACGATCTTCTGTCGGAATTCGCTGACCGTTTCATCTTTGGTGTCTCTGTATTCCACGCCTACGGTCATCAATGGGCGTGTCAGATTGTGTTTCACCCACGGAAGAGGGAGGGTTTCGGGTTGAGCGACGGCGAGGGGTGCGAACGGTTCTGGAGTGCCTTGCGAGCGCTCATAGCGTGCTTGCGCGTATCTGGGGTACGTCCTCCGATACCTCGCTGTAATGGATGCTTGACAACGAGTGCCTGCAGTACCATAAGCGTCTATTCGTGCTCGACCGACAGATCGAGTATGTGGACGAGCAGAATCTACACAGGATTGGTCGTTGGCTCGGCCGCAAGTGGCGCGACGCAACACGTCGGCGTGACAATGCGCTATTGCGCGTTGAGCTCTGCCATGTTTCTGAGGCGGAACTGATGCAGGAATGGGAGGCCCAAGTGGCGGCGCAACTGGAGCAAGCACCTCGTGCGTGTTGTTTGTCCATGTCGCCAAACCATGATGAATTGACTCACGTATGTCACAGGCCAGTCGAAACACGCCGGGCAGAAGGGCATCGACAGGGTTCTCCTCGACGTCGCGCGCCTAGACGAGCTGAAGGTCGATCTTCGTCACGCTAAGGCCGAAGTCAACCGCAAGGCGCACACATCGACGCCGCGCGAGGTGCAGGCACTGACAGACCGTGTCGAGGACATCAAGACCGACATGAAGAGCCTACGCGACCGCATTAGTCGTGGGCGGCTGGAACTCGGAACTGGCGCTTTGAAAGAGTTGGACGCGCTGCGAGGGGACGCGTACGTTCGAGCTCGGGTCAACGCGCGCGCAATGCGTGTCAGCATCCGCATGGCGATTCGTGCCCACAAGTTCGAGCGCGAGAAGCTCGAGCGTAACTATCGCCGCCAGGTCATGCGTACGTCCACTCTGTGTATTCCGTCTCGTACGGGATGTCAACTCATGAACGGTGTAGAACACAAAGAGCATGCGCAAACCCGTGATCTGGTCCATCGCCGCGAGAAGAATCTCGCAGCAATGGTACGAAAATACAACATGATCGTCAACCAGATGGAGGTTCTCGTCAAGGAAGGGAAGGCGGCGCGTCGCACAGCCGTACCCCGTCGACTCGACACGAAGAAGCTCTTCCAGCTCGATGTCGACGACGAGATCTGGCAAGAGGATCCAGGACTCGGTCCTCAAGACGAGGGAGACCTACCTCGCTGGCAGGTCGATTCTAGCGTGCGCAACGGCATCAGGGCAATGCTGGAGGCGAGACGTTGTCGCGAGGAACTCGAACGTTTGGATGCCGAGGCTAAGGCCTTACTGGCGTGGTGGAAGGAGGAATGCGCCGTTCTGCGGTCTTTCTGCTCGAAGACTGAGGTTGAAGGTGAGTCGCAGGCCTCGTCTTCACATGATCTCCATCTGACCACTTCCTTCAGATCCTCTTCTCTGCGCCGAGGCTTCACTGCGCCTGCGACAATTGGATATATTTGCCTGTACATGGAACGCAGAACTCGCGTTGACAGGTATCGACGTTCGCTTTTACGATACGAGCGCGCGGCCGAGCGTGGATGCACGTGCAGACGATGCCGGCGCTCTCGCTTCAACAACGGTGACCGCCACTGGAGCTCCGGGCACCAGCGCAGACGACCCTCCTTCGGATGTCACCACGGCGGGAGGATCTTCGGACGAGGACGAGACGCCAGACGAAGACGAGCCGGACGCCGCGCTTTTAGACTTGGCGTACGAAGCGTTCAGTGACGACATCGGCGACGAACAGCAAGACAGCGTCGACGCCCATGACTTGGCTGTTGCCAAGCCCGAGTCATGTGTGCATGCGCCGACGGCACCCGTCGATCCCTCGCCATCCGAGGATCTCCGCAACGCGTCATCGCGGGTGCAGGAAGAGCGGGCCAGCGCACCTGGGCCAGTCGTCCGTCGCCAGCGTGCCGTGTCGCCGAGCGCCATCGACCTGGTCAGCAGCACCGACGACGCCGACGACGAAGGGGATGATGTCGGTGTCGACCCATCGTTGACGGTGGAGCATGGACGTTCCTCCGGCCCATACGTCTGTTCTTCCGAGGACGTGCAACGGATGCGTCGCCGCACGGGGTGGCTGAGTGGCTCTGGTCTCGCTGTCTTTGCCGAGTCACAGCACCGCGCGGCTGGTAGCACAGGGATTGGCCACCTGGAGTCCACGTTATTTGTCGACGTGAAGGAGTACGAGAAGGCGAGGTCCATCAACGATTCACAGGGCATGTCTGAGCATCGCGGATACGTCTGGACGAAGCTTGACCAGGTACAAAGTCTCGCAGACTGAACATGTTTAGAGGTTGATGTGCTCGTAGGTCCCTCCCCCGTTATCAGCCACGAAGTGGCTGGTGGTCGTCCATGTCGAGATGCCGCAGCACTGGGTTTTGTTGGAGATACGGTGGAGGTCCAAGCAGCTCCGCTTTTACGACAGCCTTGCCGCAAGCACGGGATACGCGCTACGAGTGAAGGAGCTCGCACTCGTGTTCCTTGCGCTCTGCGAGGAGAAATATGGACATTCCTTGGACCTGGACTCGTGGACATGGGTGGGAGAGGAGGTATCCACAGTCCATGACGCCGATTGCATGCTGGCTCACGCAGAGTCTACAGAGAGTGCGGAGGCAGGACAACTGGTACGATTGTGGACCCTTCGTCGCTGCTGACTTTGTCAGTCTGCTCCAATCCGACGAACCAAGTACGAGGCGGCAGAAGGATATGGCGGCATGGAGACAGTCTATGGTGGCTCACATGCGTACTCTACCGGTTTGGACGACGTTCGCACCGAAGAAGAAGGAGAAAGGGAAACAGAAGGGGAGCGTATCGGTGGCTCAAGCTGCAAGTGCTATACCAGTGGACGAGTAGTCCCTCTGTGTGATCTTTGTCCTTAGTTCAGGTGTTGGAGATTCGTCGTAGTTGGATCGTAGATAGTAGCAGTAATAGACTGTTTTGTGCATCGCCATTCCAGCATGTGCTGGAACGTCTCCGCATCAAGCAGACAGTGTCCTGGAGTGCTGCTCCGGGTCACGCTGAGCGTGCTAGGATATTGCTAGAGCGTCAGGACTCTCGACGCGTGCTAGAACGTTGTTCA
This sequence comes from Exidia glandulosa HHB12029, assembly GCA_001632375.1. Lineage (NCBI taxonomy): Eukaryota > Fungi > Basidiomycota > Agaricomycetes > Auriculariales > Exidiaceae > Exidia > Exidia glandulosa. The sequence goes on from KV426018.1 coordinate 74,091, forward strand.
TATCCACCGCGTTGCGCGTTCCGGCTTACATGGTCGTCCGTCGTGTCACATTCTAGGACGTCCGCGGCTGACTGTACGCATTCCAGCATGTGGTATAGTCTGGCAAGGATCGCCGAGCGGTGCATCATGATGCCGCGTCGCTCGTCAGTGGATCGCCCCGACTCGTTCTAGAATGCTGCTCGTGGAATTATCATGATCTATTGCTACTGACTGCTCAGGCGGAGCGGTCGGCTGACTCGTTTGAGAATACTGCTCTTGGAATGATCATGACGCCCTTGGCTATATTCGTTGTGCTGGAACCCATAGCAAACTGAGTGTTGTGCTAGGACGTGAAAGATATCGTGAAAACGATCTCTGGGTACTGACTTCGACATATTAATATTCCTCGCACTGCGATCCCACGTCTGACTCGATACATCGACTATCCGTAAACGTCTCTCTACCATGACACCTGAGGAAACTCTTCGCTCACTCCCCGACATGGGCCAGCAACCTCCTACGGCGGCCGAACAGGCACGCATTGACGTCGAGTACCACAAAATCAAGAACATTACAGGCGCTTGGGACCGCGTAGGCAGGCTGCTGGACCGACTCTTCGCCGACGCAAACGCGTGGAGCGAGAAGCACGGGCAGCCCTTCTTCGACGGTCAGCGCGACGAGCTGGAGATGATGCGCGCGGCGTTTGGAGTCTTTCGCGATACCTCGGACGCCTTCGCCCGCGAGTACCTCGTGAGGATGATGGCTGTCCTTCCGCTGCTCGTTCCTATGCAGCGGTTTGCTCATCAGGAGCGCGAGGCGAGGATGGCGGCGCGATCGGATACCGTCTTGAAGTACGTTCATAGGATATGGCATTGACTAAAGCTGAATCTCGGGGACCGTTCCAGCAGCACAACGCGGGATGCATAGCTTCGCGAGAGAGTATGAACGTCTTTCGAGCGGGCAGCGCGTCTTATGTATCTCATATCCGTACTCGGTCCTCACGGCGTGGTGGTGGCTAGTCCCTGAGTTTGCCTTCGCTCGACGTCTCGATCATGTAGCGTCGTACAATCCCATACTAAGCGTATCTCAAGGAGCTCGCTCTCAGCTTTCTCAGCCAGACCAGGCTGCAACATCGTGAACTTTGGCGGGAGTACGGTCTAGCACGATCAGGACGAAGTAGGGTGATTGCTCCTACCGTTCTAGAACGGAGTACGATGGCGTGATGGCGCAGCAGTGATACGTGCTATCCCATTTGGACTCATTTGATCGAGAACGGCATCGACCACGATCCCGCTATATATTGACTGGGCGGCGCGGTGCATGCCGCATCTCTTTCCCTTCCCTCCTTCCCATTCTCCCTTGCATTTCGTTCCATCCCCCTCCCCCGCCAGTTCTCCCTCCGTATCCTTTTCATCCCCTGCTCTTCCAGCCTCCCTTTCTTTCTTTACCTCGGACCCATTCCGCCGCCTCCGCATCCTTCCATGTCGTTGTCCTATTTTTTTTTGTAGTGGCCCATACACTGTAACAGTGTATGGACTGGTGCTCTAAGCTCTGCTCATCGACTGGCACGGACCTCGTCTGTGTTCGTCGACGAGCAGGGCTTAGACCGCTGGTAGATTCGTGTTACAGCGTCTGTCGCTTACGTTTGGGCTCACCCGTCAGACTCGTACTCGCTATGTCATACAACCCGCCCGTCAGACTCGTACTCGCTATGTCATACAACCCGCCATGTCTCTCGCGACTCCCTCCCTTCTGCCCCCCGCTGTGTCGACCGGATCCGCCCTCGGCGATAGCGCCTGGTTGATCCGTTCGTCACACCGTGGAGTATGAGGTGGCTTCCACAATGTATTCGCTTTTCGTATATTGCATTTCTGAGGTGTATCTACAATGTCTGAGATGCGTCGCGTCAGTGCTTGTGCTCGTAATGACACGTGTCACGGAATCTGTCTTCTTAAGCCTTTTGCCTCTCCATCGCGCACGGCGAATCAGCGTAATACCGAAGATTGCCTTGACCGCGCCGTACATGGCCTCGTTAAGAATTGACAGCAAGCGGAACGACTAAATGCGGCCAAAATGCCGCTTCATCCGCACAATGAGTTGCGAGTTGCCAAAGCACAAAGTAAGTACACAGGCCTCGCGAAAACGCGGTACACGGTCACAGGACATGTTAGAGTATCACAGGCGTGCCATAGCGCGAGAATAGTCAGGCCAGCGCCGCACAACTGCCCGAGCGTCCTCGAGCGCCGCGCCGACGCGACGCCAAACTTCAGCGTCCGACTTCTTCGTATAGGCAGCGATGCCACTGAGGACCTGGCAGATATCGGCGCTGTGCTTCTCGATCCACTCCTTGGCCTCTTCGCTCGTTGAGTACATGCTGTTCACGAGAGGACGGCGCGTATCCATCGCGGCGGTCTTCGTCATCGTGTAGACACCGGCCTTGAAGTAATTGCAATACGGCTAACGAAGCGTGAGTCGAGAGCGAGAACAGTGACTACGATTGCGACACACCTCAGGGTGCTGCGGAGCAATGGGGGCGCTCGAGATGCCAGACGCGCGATACGGGCGGACGGGCTGTTGCGGATGCACGAGAGCTGGCTGCTCGTACTCGTCGTCACTTGAGTCGTACAGGGGGATCAATGCAGGCGGTTCTTCATCGTCGCTCGAGTCATACGGGGCAATCAACGGAGGAGGTTCTCCGTCATCGCTCTCGTCGACGGGTGGGTCGCTTTCGTCGGCGGGCGGGTTGCGAGACTCAGACTCAGCCATGGCGTGAGGGCGAGGTACACCATGTCCGTCCGTTCGGGTCGCAATATGTATCCTCACGAGTCACGAAAACTGCAGCTCACGTTCTAGAATGCCATGCGATAAGACCAACGTTCTGGAATCCCTCATCACGAATTCAGGGTCGCAATCATAATGTCACGCTGACATCCTAGCATATGCCTCGGGGATTGCTCGTATGCTAGAACGCAGATAGCACCGAGGATCATGTCCGTAGCGCGCAGTGACGCATTCTAGCATACGCCTGCAGAGAGCTTTTGGAGCACGCGGTTGCTACAGAATTATTCCAGCACGTTCCAGATTGCGAAAATCCAACCTCTTGGACGCCTTTCCTGATAGCCGGATGTGTATCTACAAGCCCTGTGGGGTGGCAGCCCGTGGTGAGGCGTACTAGACGCCGCAGACGTAGCAACCCGCCGATACCTGTAATCTCCTCGTCCATGGCCCACTTTCGCACAGCACCCAAGTGTTCGCGTGCAGTACAAGTCTGGCCATCTCGAACGGGACCGTTGCAGCTATGACAGGCAATTCAGGCGCGTACGTGAAGGGGTTGTCGAAGTGCCCGGCTCCAAATACGTAGATCTCACTCCCAAATGCGTAGATCTCACTCCCGACCACGTTCTCGAAGGAATACAGCCATCAGATCAGGTTGGCTCAGACTCGGGCAGGGGCGAGTGACAGGTCCCTGTCCTGCCAGTGTCGAAGGTGTTGACGCGAGGAACGAGTCCACGGGTGACGGGATAGGACGGAACGCAAGCGCTCGGCCTTTGAGCGGCCGGGCGTCAATGTTACCCATGTCTCGTGGCTTGCATGAGCCGGCAGTATGGTTCTGACGTGCCAGAAGGCGTGCAACACTCGCCACCTGCTCGCCACTGACCCAACTGACTCTATACCTTGCGTCTCCTCAAGGGTTCTGGCTGTGTATGGCACCTTCTTGCGCCTATCCCACCGGGAACCTTGAGTGAGCGCCCAGGTTTTGCTTACGACGTTTCACTGCCTGAAGCTGTCCTCCGGCCCATCCCCACTCTTTCCCGCACTGTGAGCTCGCGGAATGCACGCTGCACGCACGCCTTCATTGACGCCAACTGCTGCCATCACCGGTCCTGCCGACGAGCCTTGTCCGGGATACGTACCGCCGCATGTGCTGTGACTTCTGTGATTGGTGCAGCAGAAAGATACCGGGTGGACGACAGGAGGCCGCTCTTCTTCCAAGCGTCTCCTGTCAGCGGCCACGGGCTTTCAGCTCTTCTACGGGTAGAAGATAAGTAGCACGACCCCCCTGGGACGTCTTTGTTCAGGTGTCCTTCCTGCCCTCGTGCTGTACGTCCAAAACATTTTGGCCGTCCAGTCGCATGCTTACCTCACGCAGCGCTGTACCACCCCGCCGCGTACTTTTGTCCCTCTCCAACATCATCTGAGGTGAGTATCAAGGCGTGGACCATTACCAGACCTGACACGTCTATACTTCGAGAATGTCCGACGACTCGGGTCCGACACCCATCCCCCGGGAAGTCCTCGAAATGCAAGATCCCGACGAGTTGCGTCTGATTGTCGAATCCACGCCCGACGACGATCCTTCTAAACTCTGGCTTCTCCGTATCCTCTGCAAAAGCTTTTTCTCGCGCTATGCGAAGAGGGGCGAAGTCGATGTCTATGATATCAACCAGGCAATAGCCGCCTGTCAGCGTGCAGTGCAACGCTTAGAACTCTCCAACGATGCTCCTGGCCTGCTCCTCGCTCCTCTGGATCTCCTCGCAAAGATGAACTTGACGCGCCTCCAGCGTCACGGTGATTCTGCAGACTTTCTTGAGGAGGCGACGCTTGCCTTTCGCCGGGTGCTCGAGCTCACGCCGGATGATCATCCGCAACTTCCGAAGTATGTATCGCGGTACTCGCATTGTTTGCGACGTCGCCTTCGCTCATGCGACGATCCCGCCACCCTGCGCGAGGCATCTACGTGGTCACGTTGCGCGGTAGAGCTCTTACCAGACACATGTGTGGAGAAACCCGAGCTACTTGCTGCTTTGGGAAGTCTATTGATGTTGCATGGCAGCGTCGATGACATCCAGGAAGCGATTGCCATGCTAGTCCGCGCTACGGAACTCGCACCATACGGCGGTCGCGAAAGGTCCTCCTCAGTGGACCTCCTGACCGTCGCTCTCGTTCGTCGCTGCGACATGCAGGATTGGGACGACTTGGGTCCCTTACCGCAGTATCAATCTGCAGTAGAGATCCTGACTCAGGAGCCTGGTCCCAATCCAGAGCTCCTTCCGGGGCTGGTTCAATTGTTTTGCGAGAGATTCAGGCACCACTTCCACCACAATGATTACGACCACGGCGTCATCTACATCGATATGGCAATCGAGCTTCAGCGTCTAATTATACAACGGGCGACACACAACGGCCCCCGCAACGCCGACACATCAGCCATTGTTCCTCCAAGATCAGACTCCGTCGACTTCCTCGCTTCCATTTTGCTTTTACGCTTAGCATGCCCGCACTACGTCGCCACTCTCTCTCGTCACGCCTCTACAGTGGATCTTATACCTGAAGAGCATCCCGAGAAGACGTTAATCCTCACAGCGCTAGCTGAATGCTTCCGAAGGAGGTTCGAGAGCGACCTGCACCCCGATGACTGTGCCAGTTCAGTCGCTGCCGCAAGCTCTGCGCTTCGGCTGCAGCCAGACTCGGTCGGTGCCCTGCGCTGCCTCGGGCGTGCCTTGCTGCATCGCGTTTGCGTCGAGAATCTCTCAGCGTCTGTGACCGACCTCAATGACGCGATTCTGCACCTTCAGCATGCCTCTGACATTGTCCTTGCCTCTAATGACGTCGACCATGAGGTCAACATTGCGCTAGCCCGGAGCCTAACGATGCGCTTCCGGCGTCTGGGCTATACCGCTGCTTCGGATATGGTGTATGCGATTAAACTCCTTGAACGTGCTATCGATCAGTTGCCTGACGACCATTACGCCAAACCGGCATACTTGCACACGCTAGCGAATGCACTTGGGAAACGATATCATCATTCCCAGGACACAAGCGACGCTCAGAATGCCATTAAGGCGGCGAGGGAAGCTTTATATCTTCTGCCCAGTTCAGATCCGCGGCGGCCGGACCTCTGGGTCGAACTTTCATTTCTGTATATCCATCGGTATCATCACCGCCGACATCAGGAAGACTTGGACCGCAGTATCGAAGCCGCCCACAACGCCGCGAGCGAGAGTGACTTTCGATCTGAGAAACTTCTGCTACTCACGATCCAGCTCCTTCGACCAGACGCTTCGGAATCGGAAATTACCCAAGCTGTCGACCTTATGCGTAGTGCGGTCGAACGAGATCCACAAGATCCAGCCATGCAACAATACCTGGCTGCCCTAGGCCACGCTTTGGCAATGCGGTATCAACGCAGCGGTAACCTCGAGGATCTCCATGAGGCAGTTGAGAAGTCCGAGCGCTCCCTTTCTCTCTCGCAGTCGTCGCGATCGGCAGGCAGAGGCGACAAGGCCCAGGACGCCTTCACGACCGTATACCTTGCCTTTTGCGACGTCGTTCGGTTTCGTCACTCACGCCAGGCATCAGACATAGACAGAGGAGTTCGTCTCATACGAGAACAACTTGACGATCTGCCATCCTGGACCTCGACGACGTCCAGCGGCGCGCTGCAAGAGCTTGTCCATTTTCACATTCTGCGTCTCCGGGGACTTCCCTCGCCCCATGTGGATCACTTGCGGGAAGCTCGGGATCAATCGCAACGCGCAGTTACTGTAGGTGGCGGCCCTAGGACGGTGCTGGAAGCTGCTTTGCAGTTCACGAACCTCGTTGAATGGGCAGGCCTCTTGCCCGAGAACGAGAGACAGCGCTTGCTCGAAGAGGTGACAGCCATGTATGGGCGAATCATAAACCTCATCCCTCAGGTTGCATGGCTGGGCGACGAAATAGACAGGCGTTTCGAGCTTCTCTCGAGCTATTCTGAACGAAATATCGTTGGTGCTGCCGTCGCTCACGCCTTGGCGATGAACGACGTAACGAGTGCACTAGAATGGTTCGAACGTGCGTGTTTCGCATTTCACGCAGAACGCAACTAATTCAGGCATTTAGAAGGACGCGCGGTTGTCTGGACCCAGATTAACGGCTTGCGCACGCCAGTAGACGAGCTGCGCACTCATGACGAGCCCAAGTTTCGGGACTTGGCACTTCGTCTCGAGTGTACCGCGCAAGCGCTCGAGAATGCAGGTCGACGAAGCGCGTCATTTTATGGACCTACGTCTAGGCCGAGCACTGCACAAGCCCCTCGTCACGCAGACGACGTCCTGCTAGCCGAGGTCGGCAGCGCCATGTTCGAAGGCAATGTACCTGGCTCTCGCACAGGGCATCAAGACAAGGTCGAGGAACATCGTCGTTTGGCGGAGGATTATAGGGAGTTGTTGGATGAGATTCGGCGGCTCCCTGGGTTCGAGAAGTTCTTGCTCCCAAGATCCAGAAACGAACTATCGCTCGCCGCTGCCCACGGCCCAGTCGCGTGCATCAACATGCACAGCTCGCGATGCGATGCGCTCGTTCTCTACGGCTCCGAACTTCACCACGTCCCTCTTCCCAATCTCTCCCCCGAGGTCGCAGACGAGTGGCGGGAAACCCTGGGCAAAAGCCTGGGTCTCGATTTCGCCCGCACTAGAGAGTCGAGACCCGCTGGCACGGCATCGAGCAACGGTCTGTTGGGCATACTGAGGCAAATGTGGGCCGTAGTTGTGCAACCAATCTTTGCAGTCCTCGGCTGGGTGCGTAACTCTCCTTAAAAGTCTTTGTATCTATCTAATATCAGGGACACAGACGGACGGGGGCTTGGTTCACGAGCGCCGCATCAAGTGGTGCACAAGAAGCTCACTCGCTTTTCTTCCGCTGCATGCGGCTGGACTGTACAACGGGTCTGCGCTCAACGCGTGCGACATCGCGGTATCGTCTTACACTTCGACTCTCGTGGCTCTATTGCCGCAGGCCAGAGCGAGCGCACCAGCTGCGTCTGCGCCGCCCAGCATCCTCATGCTTGCGCAACCGAACGCACCCAACGCCAGATCTCTCCCCGGAACGGAGCGGGAATTCGAGCACGTTCAAAAGTACTTTTCTGCGCCGTCGTCGACATTCCTTCTCGGTCCTGAAGGAACAACCGACGCCGTGTTGAACGACATGTCGAAGCATCCGTATATCCACCTCGCCTGTCATGGCCGACAAGGCGTGGCGGACCCGATGTCCAGTTCATTTCTCCTGGCCGATGGCGATCTGTCTTTGCACAAGCTCATGGAGAAGTCATTCCGCTCCGGAGAACTCGCATTCCTTTCCGCGTGCGAGACGTCCAAGGGTCACGCGAAGATGCCCGACGAAGCCGTGCACCTCGCAGCTGGGATGCTTGCCGTTGGGTACCGAAGCGTCGTTGGAACTATGTGGTCTGTCAGCGACGACTTAGCTCCTGTTGTCGCCGACGAGTTCTATAAGCGTGTCCTGCAGTTGCCCACTGTAGATGGACGACCGGATGTGGCGTACGCTTTGCACATCGCGACGGGGGTCCTGAGGGAGCCCATCCTCAAGGAGCAACTTGCGAAGAAGGAGGTAGACGACGTCGCGTTCGCAATGTGGGTGCCATTCGTTCATTTCGGCTTGTGACCAGAGAATTGTACACAATATCATGGATGAAAATCGTCCTCGCGACAGGGCTCGCGCTAACAGAGACAAGGCTTGACTCGCTGCTTGTGGGTTGAGAGCGTGAAGGTAAAGTCGTAGAAAACATGAGAGTTGGACGGTGATTCGGGCTTGGCAAACGAGAAGGTAACCTCGTAGCTGCGATTCGTTCGAGGCGTCGCTCGCGTTGGCGTTGCTAAATATGGCTGAATATTAGTCTACGGGACGCAGACGTGACATACGGTCATGACATTACCGTATTAACGCTGAATATAGAGAAGTCAGGATGGCGGCGGCGACCACTGACGCTGAGCAGTTGCACAGTGCGCTCTAGGGTAGACGTTCGATTTTCTTCTCGTGATTCAATGTACCGCTGTTGAATATGGCCGCCGTCGGCGCAGGTACACAACATGGTCCGTGCTTCGCATGTGCGTCACGCACGTGACATTGATTCCGACACGCGGTTGCCCGCGTTACTTCCGAGGCCGCTTCAACCTTCTCTTCCTCCCCTAAGTACGTTCCGGCGCTACGTCAATAGGAAATGGCAACATCCTACCCATACCAACGAGCATCGGCCTGGACGGACGGCAGCATGGGCGCTTGGACTAGTCGTCGCTGGCGCTAGGCCTGACGAAGACGGTGGCGCTGTCTCCCGCGTCTCAACGCGACCGATGCGTCGCGCCGTATCAGGGCGTGCACCCCGCGCAGAGCTGACATGATGATTGATGGGGAGGGGCCGGACCCCGTTGATCCTGACTTCGAGCTGGAAGGAGAGGACGACGATGACACTGCAGTCCCCACAGCCGAAGTTATGGCTCGCGAGATAGGGCGTGCACTTGATGACGATCATGGGGTGATACTGCCGAGGGCACGCTTGCTCCAGTTTCTGCGGTCGAGGGCGACAGTTACGGATGTGATTGACGATGAAGAGAGTGACGGCGATGGCGCTGAAGACGGGATGGATGTGGATGGAAGCGCGGATGATGGAGATGGCATGGACGTCGCCGACTGTGGCGATGGAGACGCTTATGACGCAGACTTTGTACTGCCGGACCGTCAGGTACGCCAGCTTCCTGAGCCTTCGGCCGGTCCGCAGCGGAAGGCACATAAGTCGGGTTTCTACAAGGACTTCCGCTCTTTAGACTGCAGATGTACTCTATGGCGTGCATACCGAGTTCATTACAACGTAACATTCCATATCTATCGTCATCTTGTGGTACGGCTCCGCTCATGCAAGCCTTCTGAGTCCAATCTGCATGCGTGTCCATAGCAATGCTGCAAATCCATCTGTGTGCAGATGGGTGAGAAGCGCGTCCCGTCCGCCGTGCTGAGCCCCTGACCCCTATCCGCGGGTTGAGCTGCACAGGAGAACCTCTGCGGCCGCGAGTTCATTGCCTGGGCTCGGTCCAGAAAATGCGGGACGGGGACGCTTCGAACGTGCGGCGCGACTGGGAATCTGACCACCCTAGTGCGCCACACGCTAACGAGGGACAGGTAGGTGGGCAAGCGAGCGAAAACGGCGCGACACTGAGCGCGCGAAAGGAAAAGCACGGAGTGCGACTCCGGGCTTGCTTCCGCTCGCCTATGAACAAGACCTCGTTCGGGCTCGTTCCTCGCACGAACCCACTCATACAGCAGGGCAAGCCGACGATGACTCTCGCGACTGCCCTGCGCCAAACAGTTTCGACGTGTCCATGAATAGACGCCAGAGTCTACACGGCGCGAACGAGGCGAGCAGTGCGGATGATAGCCATGAGTCTGTTGATGACGCCTGCGTCGGAAACGTGAGCAAGGGTGATAGGCCGTGTGTTGAACGGCTCACCGACCCGAGTGCGACCCGAGTGCGCGGAAACATGCGCCTGGCCAGCTTGACACATGCGAGGTCAAACAAAAACGAGGACAGTTCCGGAGCGTCGCCGAATCGAATGTTGAACGTTGAAGTCGAATGCCGTGCGCACAACGCGGTTGCAGCTTGGGACTTGATTCGGAAGCCGAGCGCGAATAGAAGCCATAGTCTTGACGGCGCAAACGAAGTGAGAGGTGCGGGTGATGCCCATAGTGGTCTTGAGCACATCTAGAGCGCATATGTGAGCTACGACAGCGGTATGAATGCTGGACGACTCACCGAGGTTCGACTCCGGCGCGTGCCTGCACACGAGGCCAACGATGCTGTTGTTTTGGTGCGGAATGGTGAGCGGGCGGGCGTCTCAATAAGATAAGGGGATGGGCGGGTCGACGAGTCGTGTCTGTGGCGACATCGTCGTGAGTCTGTCCTTGCGGTGAAAAATGCGCGTATTCCGGGCGACATAATCCAGATCTACAAGCGGCAGACAAGCGTTTAAAAGGTGTGACTAATGAGTGTTCGTATTATTTCGTCGAGAAGAGCGCATCGGAAGTGCGAGGATGCGAGTGGGGTGTATGGCTGATGCGCGGAAAGCAGACATCGCACTGTGATTGAAGCGGAGGTTCGGCCGACTTTAGGCACCCGAATCGACGTATTCGAGGTCGGGGAACTCGATGGTGAAGGAGAATCAAATGCTCGAGACGCAGTTGAGGCCAGAGATCGCTCGGTCGCTCGACCGGCGCGCACAGCCGCGGGCACCGGAATCTCGACGGGGCCAAACGAAACGGTGGGTGCTAGATAGCGTAGAACCGTTGCGAGAGTCGTATAGTGCGACAATTGGAGGTGACGACGTCGGGACAAGTGCTGAGCGGGTCACGGTGCCGATGCGCGGGAAGACGCGCCGACGGCGCACGCGCGGTCGCACGGTGGCAAGGGAGCGCAGCGGGAGTATTTGAGATCGCAGAATTCGATGGTGAAGTCAAATGTTGTGCGCGCGACGCGGTTGAAGCCCGATGCATGATTTGGGGAGCCAAAGGACGCAGGAGGGAGAGTAGGAATGCGGTTGCTGATTTGGCAATGGGATCTTTCCATATCAGCGGCTGCGGATGCATTCCTAATCGGGTAGTACACACGGCCGCGGAGCGGCCGAAAAAAATCGCAACACACCTGGCTCAGACCTCTCCGTTAGGCGTTACGCGCCTCATATAGGCTCGGCTCGAAGGTCAGCGTTAGGCGTTACGCGAGCCTACGGTCCAAATGACACAGTATTAACACCGTCTACGCCTCATCATCAACAGAACGCATGTACGAGCACAAGACGATGCAGATCAACTACACGACGTAGACGTACGCCACGGACAAGACCTCATCCACGTTGGAACGGACCGCTGCGACGTGATGATGCTCTCGTGCGAGGACGGCCGCAATGCGCACCCCTTCTGGTATGCACGCGTATATATCACGTCAATGCCTGTCCTGTGGGACGGGACAAGGACACGCAGCTCTACTTCTTGCACGTGCGCTGGTCTGGGCGCGACGACATCGACGACGGGCGGCGGCGACTGACCCGTGTTGGATGGGACGAAGAGAACGAGCACGGGTTCATAGACCCTGTGTACGTTCTTCGCGCGTGCCACATCGCACCCGCATTCGCCCACGCAACTGCTCCCATTCGCGCTGCACTGCGCAGGGCAGAGGAAGAAGATTATAATTACTATTATGTTTGCCGGTAAGCACATCGGTTACGATGCTGAGCTCGCGCAGATGGTCCGACCGCGACCTACGGAATCGGACATCAAGTCCTCCTATCGAGCCGTAAAAAGAAGCGCCAGCGCCAGCCGCGCGCGCTGGCGGTGAGCCAGAGGCGAGCGAGAAGGGAACGAGAGGCGGAGCGGGAGGCACGGAGCGAGGCTCACAGGCCGGCTACGAAATCGACGTCGACCTCGAGGCTCGTCAAGAGGCGGGCAACTCGGGCGACGAGTTGGACTGCGATGCGCAGGGTGGAGGCGAGGACGATGAATGGGATGACGATGAGGAAGAGGACGACTCGGAGATGGATGGAAGACGACGGCGCGTATGCGGCTTACTACGGCTAGATAGACTGCTACATACGAGTTGGAGCGCTACCAAAGCGCTAACAGGGCGCCGAAATGTTGAGGGAACGAGAAGGAGCAAGTGGACCATGATGGTCCTACGACGCGCAGGGGATACGGCGAGTAGCGAGCGTTGGCATGCGATGGCACGTTTACGTCGAGCCAGAGCCCATGACAGCGTCAGCGCCGCTGAGCGCTGCCCGAAGTCGCTCGCAACCGTCGTCGGCACGTACAGCAGACCGAGACACGCCGGTCTCGAGGGGTACTGCAAGAGCTGCGACAACGGAAGCGCGCAGCTTGGACAGACGAAGTCCTGCGGGCCATGCGGCGGTGGTTGTTCTCTAGGGAAGGGCACGAGACAGAAATGGATAAACCCAGCGCAACCAAGTGGCCTTGGAAGGCGTTGTCGGACCGGCCGAAGCTTCCGCCGGACCGGTACGTACGCGGCGACATCGTCTGCACGTCGCACAACGGCTCTGGAAGCGAAGCCTTACACCAGCGTCCTCCTCGTGTCCTCACTTTCCCGTACTTGCTGGTCTGAACATGCGCGCCGACGAGTCTGTCATCGCTAACCTAGACTGCTCTTTACATGCGGTTGTACCCACAGGAAGGAATTTCAATTTTTACATACATTCGCAACGCCGGATTGTTCATTCACCGTAAATTTCACTGAATCTTGCCGCATCTGTAAAATGCATTCTATTCCGAATGTATGCAAGAGTCGAAGTTCCTTCCTGTGACCCTTGCCGTGGCCAGACTTCCCCTCTGCACTCTTGGCAGTGTGCGTGCACCGCATTGGCATAGTCTGAGCAACTCTGCCAGAAAGGAAACCCGCGGTCCGACATGCCTTCGCTCTCTTTGTCGACCCACGAGGGTCGTGCGGAGTCCTTATCGTCGTATTGGGTCATCCTCATTCCAGAAACGGTCCATAGATTCAGTGCGTATCTCAAATAGGCTCGGCGCAAGCCCTTCCGGCGAACGCCGGATCCTCCTGGCCGGATGGTTTGATCCGAACCTATAAATATCTCACTGCAAACGACTTCGACCAGTTCTCGTGACCACACCGTTTATACAGGAGGTGGACGCGCGCCGACCGCAATTCGATGTTTGGTGATGTTTGCGGCCGGCGGCGTCCTTCTGTAAACGTTTGCACGGGAACCCTCCTGGGCGCAAATAACTACAAACAACGAAATGCGCGTCCGCGGAGCGGCCTGGTCCGTGCACACGGTCTGGTACCGAGACTAGACCAGTCTCGTCCCGGCCACAATTAGCAGGGGGTTCCTCTGTTATTCTGCTGTATCGAAGCGGGCTACCCTGGTCCTGATTGTGTATGCCGTAACTGACTCTTACGTTTCGGGTCCATAGAGCTCGACCTAGTGGATGCAGTGCGAGGGAGATGGACGGAGCGCTGGTATATGAAACGCGGACAGGAGATGAGGGTGGCCCCAGATTCAGTGATGCAACACGTGCGGCCCTCGGGCACAGAGTTAAAGCGTCCTTACGTTCAAGGTGCTTCGTGCAGGACCTCATTACAGACGACATCGGGCGGTTTCCGTGCAAAATATTTGAATCGCTCGTTGCTGTAACTCTAGGGCACACGCAGGTTTCTCCCAACGTCATTATAAATACCGCGATGGCGCAGAGAGCGGGGCGAGCAGTGGCTCGTAACGTGTGCGATGTGTTGTTGCTTATCCGCTGGCGCGAGCTTCGCGTTCATCGGGGTGGCATGGGTCCAGACATTACAACTTGTAGACTCGGCTGTGCGAGCGCTAGAGGAAATGCCCTGCTTGGGTTAGACATACCCCAGAAGCGGCGAAGGCCCGACAGCGGCCCATGCCCTATCATATACTGTGTCCTCGGTATCGGATCCGATGCAGCTGTCGTACGTTTTCCTGAACCCGAGCGAGCGGTAAAGACACCTCCCTCTGCACACGAGGTCGCCGTCGATAGAAGGGCACGCACCCACCGCATCTATATAGATGTGCATCCCAAGACCGGTCGCCAGTGTGCTCACTTGAAGTCCCTCGGTAAGTACCACTCTGACAGAAGAATAACGACACCATTAACTTATGCCTGATTTGCTCGTATTACGCTCAGGTCACCGCAATGTCTCAGGGTATCGTTGTCGGTAAGCATACCAAGACTTCGGTTTTCCCGTTACTGCCGTCGCTCATGCCTCGTTCCCTCTTGCGTTCCCTCCCAGATCATTCTGGAAGTCCACCGCTGCAGTGAGATCCATCATTTGCTAAACTTAAAATACGTATTCTGACCCTACGTCGTTCAGAGATGCCGAAATCGCGTTGTTAAGGTAGTCTCTTCCTGATGAAGTTGCCTTAGCTCACACGACCTCGAGGCTCGAGGGCAATAAGCGCCTCTCCGCGCTGCTCATCGGCATCGACAAGTACACGTCGATCTCTCAATTGTCTGGTGCAGTCGCCGACGTGAACAACATGCGAAAGTTCCTCACCGACACGCTGCATGTGCCCACGAGTCGCATCACGACGCTTCTTGATGGCGAAGCCACCCGCGACGCAATCCTCGCGCATCTTGTCGACTTGCAGTCGGACCCGAACATCTACCGCGACGAGCCCATTCTCATATTCTACGCCGGACACGGCGCGAGGGCCAAAGCGCCGAAAGGATGGGATACCAACGACGATCAGATCGAGATGATTGTCCCCGTCCATTTCTCGTCCAAGAAGAACTCGAACCGTGACGAACAAGGCATCTTCGACTTCTTGCTCGCCAAACATCTCGTCGACTTAGCAGCCGCGAAGGGTAACAATATTGTGCGTGTGCTCTCCTTTGTGCGTCCCAAAAATATCTGACAATGACTAGACCGTCATCCTCGACTGTTGCCACTCCGGATCTGCTTCACGAGATGCCGTCGTTCGAGAGGTTACTCTCCCCAATGACTACGAGATCTCTGCCTCAGTTCTTGCCGAGGCTATGGCCGGTGACGGTCGCAGTGCGAAGGATGCTACCGGTTACGAGCTGCATGGCGGAGCGTCACACATCCTCCTCTCCGCTTGCAAGCAGACCGAGAAGGCTGGAGACACCGCTGAGGGTGGCCGCTTTACGCTAGCGCTTCTTGACTTCCTACGGAAGCCGAACGCTTGCAACGTCGCTTACTGCCGTATCCTCGATCATTTGCCCGACTTGGAAGGGGGGTATGTGGAATTTCTTACTATTGGTACTTCTTTCCGGACCGTTGACGTAAGTGCAGGCAACATCCTCAATGCGAAGGCGAGAACGTATCGCGTACTTTATTCAACGGCAAAGCTTCCGTTCGCGCGGACATCTGCTACGCTGTCAGGGTCACGTCGTCCTCTGAGCCAAACGGGCAGCGTATTCTTCTGGGAGGAGGAGATATCCATGGCATCGCGCCAGGTGCCGAATTCGCCGTCTATGCAACGCAAGACATCGACCTGACCGGCCCGCCTGTCTGCCGCCTGGTCGCGCAGAGCATCTATGCCTGCACAACAGACATGGTACTCCACGCTAGTTCCGTGCAGCGGACGATTACACAGCCGGCGTGGGCAGTCCAGACGAAAGCTGGCGTACGCACAGACGCCGAGTTCACCGTCGCCGTGCCGCAGAGCCTCCTCGAAGACCTTAAGGACGAGCTGGACAACGACACATCTGTCGACAAGCGGGCCCTCTCGTTCGTAGAGTACGACCCTCTCGGCGAACCTGTGAAGGCGGACCTCAAGGTCGAGCTGGACGACGATCGTGTCCGATTCTTCATGTACGACAAGGAGTCGGAGGGCGTCGACGCGCAAACTGGGCACTCCGGCGATGCCGCGCTCTCGTCCCCCCGAGAGAGCTCGCACGGAAAGACTGCGAATCGGGGGATCTGTCGCGAGCTCAAATCGCGCCATCCGAAGAAACCCATCTACCCCGTCCTCCAGTCAGCGGCGCGCTTCTCATTCTATCTTCACCAGTCTAGTGCCGACGAACCACTGAAGTCTCGGCTGACCTTTAGGGCCTTTGAGCTCGAACCCGAGCCCAAGGGTGGTTACGGTGTTGGTAAACCGTCAATACGTTCACGCTCTAACGATCTGGTGAAGGACGGCAAGGTCAACGTCACGGTCCCCGACGGACCTCCCTACTCTGCATACGGCTTCGAACTCGACAGTTCGTCGACGCGTTCGCTATTCGCGTGGATTTTCATGTTCGACCTGGCCGCTCTCAAGATCGGTGAGATCGCGTGGCAAACGAGGATCCCTGCGCAACGCTGACCGCTAGACTACAGCTATTTTCCATAGACCTAGCATCAGCAAAAGTAACGCCCAGCCCTGTCTCCTTCCGGAAGGGACGCTCACGATCGGCTACGGCGCCTCCGGTGTAGCCCCGCGCGAGTTCTTCTTGCCCGAGGGTCTCTCCGAGGACGTCAGCTATCTCAAAGTGTACCTGACATCGCACGAGACAGACCTCTCGTCCATCGAGCAGAGGTCACCGTTCGCCGAGTTACGCGAGGATCGACCTTCCGCCAAAGTGCTACCTTCGGGAACCATCTGGGACACTGTGAAGATCGCAATCATTCAGAAGGCCGCACCTGCTCAGGCTATGGAGTAATGGACACGCATGCGCTGTCCACATCAACCCTTCTTCGAATACATTCTTCCGAGTCCGTCGTCATCATCCGCCGTCCGACTCCGCTCTGTCTCCACCTCTTCTTCTTCCGCACCCCTTGTACTCGCCCCGTTTGTCCCCATCTCTTCCAGTGACGCATTGTAGGTTGTTTGAATTGGCACAGTGCGCGCTCGTCGATGCTGGCTTCTCGCCGCCGTTGGCCGTTCGCGCTCGCCGCCGTGCGTCTCTGCGCCGTCTCTGTAGCATGGCCACGCACGACTGCCCGCTTGATCGACCTGCGCACACGCACGCTCGCTTGCCTCTAGCCCATCACCACTTTTCCGTCCCCTACCTTCCCACACGAGCGCCGCGCTACGGCTCACTTCCCCTTCTCCCGCTTTCTGCAATACTCAAATACACGTTGACTCTACCCTTTCCACGGGCCTTTCAATGCTTCGAGCGCTTCGTTGTGATAATGCGAGTGAAAGTCTAGGCCCGCTCATAGCTTCTTCCAATTCCGCAGACCGCTGACGTCCCTGAGATGTCTGCTGTAGCCGTCGCATCGGGGAGAGGTACTTATTAAAACTGTGCCAATTGCTGTGGTTGACGCTCACAGTTAAACCTCAGCCTTGACGATGCAGCTCTGTGACGCAAAGAGAAAACGGACCCGTCCGCAATGGCTTCGAAGGCACGGATGCCGTCTGGGCCGCAAAGAACACGAACCGGCGCAAGCTCCAGGGTGAAACCGTCTTCCACATCAGCCGAGCGCGCTTGCAATTCCGCACGCAGCGCTCTCGCTCCGCAGGAGAGTGCTGGTGCCTGTACGGCAGCACACATCTGCAGTTGAGACTCCCCTAGCCCGCCCGGCTCAGGAAAGGATCTATACATCCGTAGAGTAGTACTGACACACATGGTTGAAGTTTCAGTAGTCAAGGTACTGTTCTGTGGCTCGTTTTATTATATTCATCCGAAGTCTAGATCGAGACTTCCAGGCACCCGGAAGCTTAAGCACTCCGTAACAAATCGTTTTAAATGCTTTTTGAGCGATTGAAAGCCTCAGATCCGCTGTACATTAGCTGTACCGATCGAAGTGGAGAATAGCCACAGATCGAAGCACAGCATGCTGAGTACTGAATCCCCCAGCTGTACCCCTATATCAGTCGGTGTCCAAAGTCTAGATATACAATAATGAGTGGTGGTACTAAGGTTTACGAAGCCCTATAGCGGAATTCCCACGCTCTGAGAACTTGAAATGCGTCTGTGAGCTCACATAAGCACTGAGACAGTAGGATAGCGGGTATTCATGGTTAATAACACCATGAGAATGGGTACAAACCTTATATTTGTGGTACTACGAAATTCCGGACCCAAAAGCCAAAAGCGGTTATCGGGCAGATCACGCTCATGCACCCGTCCCTACGACATCGGCAGCAATAATATCTACACAGTTGTAATCGGCTCATCAATACGAGTCTAACAGTGTTACTTTCATAATTTAATGTATTACCTATGAGGCAGCACTTGTGCTCACCGTCGGCAGCGGTGAGCACGGTGTTTGGCAACGACGACAGGCGGTTACTAATGCCGATGACGGTGTGGAGCGCCAGCAATCCCTCTGACAGGTCGTTGATCCGGCAGCGGCTCTGACTTGGAGAAGTTCACGCAGGTTTCCAGCAGGAAACCTGCTGGATAGGAAATATATCGAATTCGCTATGGCCATAGGGAAAGCTGCACCGCTGCTTTCCCTATGAACATACTGATTTCCGGTAATATACAGGTGTGTAAATTAAGCACAGCTTGCCAGATTCGCAGACGCATCTCACGATATACAGCACGCCTGCCCGCTTGCCGGTTGAAAGGCACGTCTTACAGTGCTCTGGTCGCAAGGAGACCGATATTATAAAGGATCCATACAATATATCAATGCACGTACGAACAGACGAGCACCGAGCGGCAATGACAAGACGCATTAGTACAAGACATGCTCAGGTCACACAACGGCCTTCTGAACAATGGGAACAAGGATAGTATCCCACAAAGGCAGCTGTACTACCTTTCTCACCATCATCTTGCGCTGGCCTGGCCCGAATGGCGAGTCCTGGGCAATGTTTGAAAGGTCCACAGCTTCTGACGACACGTAGACCTTGAGGTACTCTACATCGACATCGGCACCCTCACGCAGGAAAAATTCCCGGGGCTCGACGCCACCAGAGCCGTAACCAAGCGTAAGTGATCCTCGCCCCGGAAGCGATGGATCAGGGTGGGTCTTGGAAAAAGTCGGTTTGTAGAGCGTCACTGGAAATCAATGAGCCTTCGTAAACGCAGAGCACGCACACTTAGGGGGGCCGACTGAAAGCTCACCGACGCTCAGGTTGGAGACATCGAACATGAATACCCAGACGTAGAGGTCGCAGGGCCAACTGCTCGTCAGTTTGAAGCCGTACATCGGCCCCTCCTTCGATATCGCAAGCTGCATGAGACCGCCTGTTACCAAGTTACTGCTGGACGGAGTAACAGTGAATACGTCCCGCTTCGCGTCGTATCGGGCCTGGAGTTCGAATGCCTCAAGAATGACTTTACCAGCAAGTGGCGCGGCTGGGTTTGAGCGGCGCAAATGAAAGAAGAAGTCGGCTGCCGCCTCGATGACAGCGTAAACTGCGGGTGCGTCGTTCACAGAGACTGTGTTCGGGAGTTGGGTCAACCCCGCGTCGGTGCAGAGCCTGTCCGCGACGATGACGAGGACGCGGTCGCCGTCGACATGAAGCTCGAGCTCGTGCATCACATCGGGATCAACAAAGCGGATGGCGTGGTGGTTGGGACGTTGGTTCATCTCTGCCGCGATCTTGAGAACGTTGAGGAACGCGTGTGCTGGACTCAGCGCGACGACGAGGTCCACACGCTTCCCAACCGTGGCCTGTAACGCCCATGCCGGCTGCGGTATGTCGTGCTCGACCGATCCTGGGACTGGGGCTAAGTCGGCAGAGCATGCGTGCGTCACTGTCACGACGAGGCGGCATAGAGGTTGTGCATTGAAATCCCTCGTTGCAAGGACGTCGAACTCAGCGCCTTCGGTGATGCCTTGAATCTGGCCTCCGCCCAGAGAAAAGCTCTTGACTTCGTCCGCCGTCTTCGTGACCTTGACGGGGTACAGAGCCAAGCTGCGACCGGGAGCCTTGCCATCGAACAAGGCTCGAGCGCTGTTCTTGCCTTCGCATTGAGGGTGTTGGCTGTATGCTAGGGTTAACATGGACGACGCTCCGCATTGGTGCGCCACACGCACAAAGGCAACTCAGGAAGCTCCTCGATAACGGCGCGGTAGGTCATGTTGCGCACGTTCGCGTCGCGGAGTAAAGTCAAGAGCGCCTGGGTAAAGAATCCGCGCCCGTTGCATTCTTGCGCACTCTCCATCCGCGAGCATGCGGCAAGTAATACATGCGACGACAGACCTGAAGACTCGTGACCGAATGCGACCGTTGCGTGGCGAGAGCCGTCGTCCTCCAGCGATGGCAAGATAGTGTAGTTGTCGGGAAGAGTGATTCCTCGAGAAAGCACGCCTATCTCGAGAGGATCGCGAGTTGAGGAGCCCGAATGACACGAGTCGAGAATGACAGTCTAGTCAACATGGTGAGTCGCGGGATTGAATTAGAGAGGCTGGCGCACGATGTTGTCGCCCTTCTGCTCGGCGAGCTTCGTCAACAGCGCTGACAGCGTGATGTCGAGAATGCCTTGCTGTTTCCTATTTGACGTAGTCGCTGGAAAGAAGTTGTGCGGGATGATCATCTCGATACGCGCATCGCGCCCACCCGTTTCCCAGTCACTAGGCGCTGCAGCCTGTGAGCCGTGCCCGGCGTAGAAGATGACGATGGCATCATCGCGATGAATGCGATCGTCCGAAGTTAGGGCAGCGAAGGCGTCGATGATCCCGTCGCGTGTCGCCTGGTGGTCACGAAGGTTGCGAATGTGGCTGGGGTCCACAGCGAGCGTGGAGGTCAAGAAGTCGCACATGTCGTCGGCATCCGCGACGGCGCCCTTCAGGTTATGGAATGTAGAGCCAGCATGTTCGTGCACGTTGATGCCGATGATAAGTGCGAATAGACGCGACCTGACATCTGGACTGCAAAGGGGCCTTAGCTTGCCGACAAGGTATCAAGAAATCCCATGTCATACCTCGCAGGCACCACTTCAGGCTGTGCAATGGCACTGGGAGAAGCATAAGAAGGACGTCGACGCCCGCATATTGGCATACGTATGGGTGACCTGCGTGGGTCTGCGGTAATGTCATAAGCACGGTCCTTTCGAGTTACACCACATCAACTCACTGTGACGAGACGTGTCTAGGGCGAGTATGACTTTTCGAATGCTGGGCAGAATGATAAGACTGACTGTTGAACGTGCAGGAGTGCCTCGGCAACTGTTGCGACTTTAACATCATCCCACGCGAGTGGCACTGCGGCAGCGTCAACGGGGGAATGAGTCGGCAAGCAGAACGACAGACTCGTACCATCGGACACAGGTGTCACAGATGGTGTCACAACGTCCGTCTCGACGACAGTACAAATACCTGATCTAGCTTGAGCGGGAAATGCAACATTGAACGTTGTCTGCATACCGTTGACGACGGCAGTGCGAGAATGGGCCGCGGCATGGCCAATGAAGTTCTCCAAGAAGGAGCTTTCAAGGTCTCTTGTCCGAAGCCGATTCCGCGTCGATTCAATCCAATCCTCGTCGTGGACGATGGCGAAGAGAGCGTCCTCATTCTATGGATATCAGCGTCAGTAGAGTGCAACTTGAACGAGGATAACACGGACACTTCTCAGAAACTCCTCGCCCAAGAGAGCTCCAGGATTTTTCTGAGCAGAGTATTAATACACGTGATAAACAGTCAGCAGGGATGACGCCGCCCACCTTAGGAGAGTAATCAGGACTTGGTTGTACGTCAACGATGGAGCTTGAGTCTGCGCCCCTGGAAAACGGACGACTCGAGCTGACGAAAGACGAGCGGCTATTCGCGCCATAGAGCGAGGTAGTCCTGACCGACATGCCGCAGATCTGCGCCCAAAGGTGGTCGCGCACGGAGATAACGAAGCCTCGCGCGAACACGCATTGGCTCAATTCCGAGGCGTCGACAACCTTTGCGCGGTGCTCTAGTCCGAAGTCGGCCGTCCAGCTATTCTTGACGGACAGGTCGGTATTCGCAATGCTGGAGGTGACGAACTTGAGAGTCAGGCTGGACGACCCTCTAGGCTTGGCGAAGGACGCTACGCCCCACGACGAGCACTTATCGGTACCAGTCACGAGGTACAACGCGCCGCTCTGGACGTCGAGTTGAAGTTCCTGGTTGATGTACCGGTACCAGGACTCGGCATGGGCAGCGGCATACTTTTGGTAGAGGTTGCGCTTCACTGCGTCGGCGCGCACCCCACCTCGCGGGAGTGTAAGGATGGCGCCAGAGTTGCCTTCTGCGCTGAACTCGAAGCTTGCGCCTCCACTAACGACGCCGGCAACAATCCTGGCAAACCGTCAGGGCTTATGGTCCTGATTATGTTCAGGACCGAGGACGTACGCAGGCTGTAGCTGGGCCTCGAGCTTGATTTCGCACTTCTTGACGGACGAGCTGCTAATCGCGGTATTCTCGGGATAGAACGCGTCGATCCTGCGGACATCGAGGGTCTCGTTCAGTGCCTCGAGAGGCGTGAAGTTCGGAGGCACTCTGGACTTGTTGTACGGGTGGTCGGCGGGAAGATGAACGTTCCACAAGTACTCAAAGCCGCCGTCATCCGTCAGAATGCCAACGTCTCCCAGGCGCACACCTTCGGCCTTTTGCTCCTTCGACAGGGCATCGTTAGTCTCAGGGATCCAGAACGGGTAGCCGTGACCGTGCTGATAGAGCAGCTCGCGATACCGCGCATGGGCGTGACCAGCGTTCATGGGGAATCGAAGTCTGGCGATGCAAGGTGCTGGACGATGCCAGCGTGGGGCAGTTGCCTTATAGGACCGATGGCACCGGCTGCAGAACGCCGCGAGGCAGCCAATGAACAAGCTGCGTGTCGTGTTCCAGACGAAGAAGTCGACTGGCTCGCCTGGAATTGTTGCACCCCACATCGCTCAGGACTCTGAATAGACGGGAACATGTCAGCGCGCCGGCTTGTACATTTGAGCACCCACGCAGTTCGAGAAGACGCATCCCTGCATCGACAGAGCGCGCACAGCTCACGCAACCAAAAGAATCGTAGCCGCTGCCGTAGTGGGTTATGTGCAGAGTCACATGAGGGTGCCCGCGACGTCGGTGGTTTACGGGACATCGGCTTTCATCGGCGAAAACCCGAAAACTTCCAGGAAGTCCTACCTACCTCTCTACTCTACGTCGTCACAAAGCCGCGTCCAGGTTGTATCCATGACCGCCGTGCACGTATATGGACGTTGCAGCGCGTCCTGGCACTGCTCAGTGCAAGCGCCCGGCGTGGGGACCGACGGACAGTCTAGGACTCCAGAGTCCAGGGCCGTCCATGGTCCAATGAAACTCCCCAACCATACGTACGATGTCCATCCAACTGACTGTGTTTCGCATGCTGCCGCGTCCTTTGACTAGAAGGACCTTCTGCCAACGCCCGCATACTGGTTTATATTGCTCGGTTATCAGTCTGCCTCGCTTGTGGGCTCTGCTCATGCGCTAGCCTCGCAACACACGCTCAAGAATGTTCTTACAGCCACTTATAGGTCCGTGCATACTACTACCGATATTACCGTTCAAGGTGCGGCTGACATCGAAGCAGTGTAGATCTACGCCTCTACGCCCTCGAAGAAAATCGCTGCACCTTCTGTTCTGCGCTATCCAGCTCTGTTCGCGTCTCGGATGGTCTAATCATCGGCCCGCTGAGCTCTTCCTCTTCCCAACTCTCGCCACCAACGTATTTACCGCCTGTAAAGGCCTGCAAGAAGGCACAAGATGTTGTAAAGACGAGACCTGGAATATCATGCTCATCGTACGACGATATCTGTCGGCTATGTCTCGTACGTTGGCGTACGTTGTATCGCGTGTCCATCGGAATAGCGCGCTGGCCACCATATCGAATCAGCAGAATGTCGTATCGCCTCGCGCTCGCCGCAGTACCGTTGCCTGACCCAACTACCTGACGGATTTGAGAAGCAGCGCCAGCTGCACAGCTACATCTTGAGCTGTATCCCGGTGTGGAAGCGGACTGTGACGACCTTCGAGACGTTCTCGGGAATGTGTATCTGGACCTGCTTGGGCTCTGAGGGGAGGTCCTGCCGTATTGGAGGCGCGGCCCCGCGGACACGACGCAGGGCTCACGGAGTCACGGGACGCGCTCAGGATCATACAGGAAGAAGCGGTCGGCCTATAGCAGGCATGAAGTCAGCGTTGCGCATTACGCGTAGCCTGTATGCTGCTGCTGCACGAGGCAGCAAGCTGCCCCACTTCGCGCAGGGCTGTATATACCACCTTTGTGCGTGCCTATCCCATCTTTAACCATAGATGAACACACTTGCAACGCGTGCAACTTTTCACAAATAGCAGGAATCGCACTGTGCAGTGGCCTGGCAGTAGCACTTCGCGAAACCGTCCTGTGCGCCTGTGACCCTGAAGCTTCTTTTCCACTGGTCGCATCTAACTCATTTCCGCGCTGTGACCTCGCGGACTGCACGTTGCACCGAGAAACCAGCCTCATTGTCGCCGACTGCAGCCACCGGGACCGGTCCTCGCAACGAGCGTTCCCCGGGAAATGAAGACCGCATGTATTTGGATCTTCTGTGATTTCTGTGATTGGTGTCGCAGCAGGACATAGTGACGCGTCGTTTAGCAGCACGAGGTTCTGGTTCGTTCTACGCGTAGGAGGATAAGGAGCACGAGATCCCCGCCCAATGTTTGTGCAGGTGTCCTTCTTGCCCTCGTACTGTACGTCCATTTCGTTGCCCCAATTCAAATCCTTACTTGACGCAGAGCTGTATCCCCGACCGCCAGCCTCTTCGCCTCCAGAATCATCTTAGGTGAGGATTCGTATGACGTACATCACAAACTCTGATACTTCTATCCTCCAAGGATGTCTGACGATTCGGGTCAGGAACGTCTTTCCGCCATCCTGGCAGTACAGGATCCCGACGAGCTGTGTCCTATCATCGAAGCCATACCCGACCACGATTCTGACAAGGGCATATTTCTCATGATCCTCGCCGACAAGTTCCGATTACGCTTCATAGGACGAGGCATGGTCGAGGCCAACGACATCGAGCAGGCGCTTTACTTCTGTCGTTACGGAGCCTTTCTAGCTCCTACCGAGTCGACCGTTATCGCCTCCGACATCCAACTGGCAGAGGTCTTGCTCGCACGTTCTCGGTATTTTATGGACCCGGGCGACCTGCAAGAGGGAATCGAAGCCTGCCGTCGCGCATTAGAACGCTCTGAGGATCCATCTAGGCACGCTCTCCACGTACTCGCGTGCATACAGGAGGCTCGCTTCGAGCGGCTCAATGAAACCACCGACCTGACCGATATCGAGGCGGCTATGGCTTCCCGGCGTCGGCTGCTCGAGTTGACGCCGGATGACGATCCGCTACTTCCGCAGCATGTCTGGGAGTACGGACAGTGTATCCTGCGCCGGCTCAAAGCCCTCGATGACGGTGACATGCTGCGCGAGGCATGCACGTGGGTGCGTTGCGCGGCGGAGCTCTTGCCTGACCCACACAAGGCGAAGCCTGGGTTACTAGCGGTGCTGGGTCAGCTTTTAACTGTATGCGTCACGCATCATCACGGAGACGGCGACGACATCCACGAGGCCATTGACGTGCTGGTTCGCGCCTTAGAACTCATACCGTACTACGACGCTGCGAGGTCTTCTTGCATTGACTACTTGGCGAGCGCCCTTTTATCTCTTCTCCACCTGCACGATATCCACGAATCCAGCCCCTTGGCACGGTATAGCTCTGCTGTTGATCTCCTGCCGGATGATCATGTAGACAAACTAACCCTCCTTATGCTCATGGTTCTGTCGTGTCGCAGCAGGTTCACGCGCAACTACCGTCGCCAGCACTACGAGCAAGCCATCATCGATCTCGACATGTCGACCGCGCTGATTCGCCGAACATTGGAGCAAACGAGGCGCAACCCCACCTCTGACGCCTTAGTACCGAACATACACCCTCGGTTTGGGCCTCTTCCTCCAACATCAGAATTTGTTACCTGGTTAAGTGCTAATTTGAATCTGCGTCTTCTAGTTCCAGGCAACATTGCCGCTACAGACCTCGTCGGTGCAGCCGTCGCTCACGCGTTGGAAGTAGACGACGTAGCTAGCGCACTCGAATGCTTTGACCGTACGCTTCTCAGCGTTTCGCGCAGAACACAGCTAACTCAGGCTCCAGAAGGACACGCAACTGCCTGGGCGCAGATCCACGGCTTCCGCACGCCAGTGGACGAGCTTCGCAAGAAATTCCCTGTCTTAGCGCAACGTTTCGAGCGTGCCGCGCAAGCGCTCGACAGTGCACGTCTGCAGGGCGCATCTCAACATCGCGACGTGTTGCAGGAGTACAGAACGTTACTGGACGAGATTCGAGCGCTCGATGGATTCCAGAATTTCTACCGCCTGAAATTCAGGAACAGACTCTCCCTCGCCGCCCTCCGTGGCCCGGTTGCATGCATAAACGTGCACTCCTCTCGCTGCGACGCGCTCATCCTCTGCGGCTCTGATATTCACCACGTCCCACTTCCCAAACTCGCGCCTTCCGAGGTACAGAAATGGCAGCGGGCCTTGTACAAGGCTCTGGGTCTCCGGTTCGCCCGCAACAGGGAGTCGCGACCTGTCGTGGGGTCCTTAAACGACGGTCTGTTAGACATACTGAGGCGAATGTGGATGGCCGTTGTGCGACCCATTTTCGCAGTCCTCGGCTGGGTGCGTGAGGATTCTCCCCAAAGGCGTCTGCATATCTCTGACCGGGCAAGCAGACTGCCGTAGGCTCGGTGAAGGACCGCCACATCACGTGGTGTACGAGGGGCTCACTCACCTTTCTCCCGCTGCATGCGGCTGGGCCGTATTACGGGTCCTTACCTAACGCGTTCGACCTCGCGATATCGTCCTACACGCCGACTCTCGCGGCTCTATTACCAGAACCCAACGTCCCCGCTCCGCAGCCCAGTATTCTCGTGGTTGCGCAATCAGGTGCAGCGGGCGGCTCTCCTCTCCCTGAGACGAAGACTGAATGCGACCATATTCGGCGCTACTTTGCCGATACACCGTCGAAATTCCTCGTGGACGCAGAGGGGACAGCTGACGCCGTTCAGGCCAATATGGCCGCGCATCCGTATATCCACCTTGCCTGTCACGGCACTCCAGGCAAGGCGCCGAATCCGACCAAGACACCCCTGAACCAATCTGAAACGGGACGTCTGCGAGACTACATAGCGAAGACCGTCGAGCACGAACCGATGGGCAGTGCTTTTCTCCTGCACAAGAGCACGCTGACTCTGGAAGATCTGATGGCGAGACCATCGAATGTCGGGGAACTTGCTTACCTTTCCGCCTGCGGGACCTCCAAGGGTCACGAGAGGATGCCCGACGAAGCCATGCACCTCGCGGCTGGGATGCTTGCCGTTGGCTACCGCAGCGTCGTGGGGACCATGTGGTCCATCAGCGACAGGGAGGCTCCCAGTGTGGCCGACGAGTTCTACAGGACTCTTTTGGAGTCGCGCGCAGCAAACGGACGAGTGGATGCTGCATACGCCTTGCACGTGGCAACGGAGGCTCTGAGGAAGAAGGTCGGCGTCCGCACGTTCGCGACGTGGGTGCCGTTTGTACATTTCGGATTGTGAAACGTTGTGTTGTATCCGATTCGAGGCACGGCGTGCGGTCGCTTTGCAGTATCCCCTTTGATTCCGGACCATCATGTACAGTATGTATTGGGAAACATTGTCCGAACGCAGGCTTTCGAGGCGGTCCACTTCTTCGCTGTAAAGTTTGTAGGCAACCGAATTAAATGCCAGGCGCTTGTAGGCAGCGCACCGTAACGCGATAGTGATGCAGTGATCACAAGGGTCGTCCTTGGACTTGACCTGCGGAAAGCGACGGCGCCGATTTTGCGACATATGAGAGGCTGATTCCTCTTCGCGTATTGTCGTTTGCAGTAATGATGCTCAGGGGTATGAATGGAGTCCATAGCGGGCGTGTACGAACGCTATACTCCTCATTGGAAAAACGGTAGGAGTGAGGGGTCGGCGAGTACTTGAGGAATGGCGGCCGCTCAGGACGAGGAGAGCAAGAAGCATGGCAACGGGCGCCGATCTTGCACGCCAACAAGCAACTGATTGGCTACTCGGAGGCCGGAGCCGGAATCCGTGACGCGCTGAGATGCTTACGTGCGCGCATCCGAGTCGTCGGGCCGAGCACCCTTGGCATCGACGGCGGGCGGTGCGCGTGCTGCGGCATCCTCCACCGCTCTGCTTTATATCTCCTCTTCTCTACGACGACGACCGAGCAGTGCACGGAGACGGGCGCTAACGACTATTGACTGCGCGATCAAAGAGAGCGAGAACGTTGACGTCGGGCGGCACCGGCCACCGCTTACAGCTTGTCCTCTTACTCTTCCCTCGTCGAACAGAATACGTGCGTTTTGCCCCGCGTCTACGTATGACGTTACTCAGACCCTTCTAGGACGTATAACGCACCCTTACACTGCGCGCGGAACGTACGCACAGCATCGCCAGCTACAGCAGCAACGGCATTCGACATCGTCCAACGGTGCGCCCGCATTTGCGCACGTATGACCTTGTGCTTAACGCCGTGTGCTTGCAGGACCACGATTACGACGGCGCAACCATGTCGCGACCGCTTACGCTCCACCTCTCCGCGCTCTCCGACGACGAATATACGCTCTATACCTCCTCCTTGTCCGAGATCTCCACACCACCGCCCTCTAACGACGGTACCGACTCCTGGTGGGAAGATCGGATTGTGTCGCTGCGAGAAGCCCGAGGATGGATGCGCGGGCGGTACGGCGTCGACGGCGTAGTCATCGACAAGGTAAGCATAGTGCTGTCTGCTGCCTCTGGAGTCTTGCAGCCCCAGAATCCCGTGATACCGAACGCGTATGCGCCGCGTATACTCCATGTCGTGTCGAGCTACGGCCGCGCCGTACCGCACTCATGCCGCGACGCCCGCACCAGCTTGGAACCGATCCCCATGTCCCCCGCACCATCCTTGTGGCATTACCCCAATCCATATTTGCATACGAATGATGCGCTGACATCCTTCCCCGCCTTACAGATCCTGCGCAACTTCAGCCCGACGCTTGGACCCGCAGACACGCTCTCCGCTGGCCAGTTCTTCGCGGCGATGCGGCTCGTCCTCTACGCGCAACGAGGCACGGAACCGGAGCGGTCGCTTGTATTCGTACAACGTGAGTCATCTTCCTTCCTGTTCGTCCCTGGTATCGGTGTCGCGGAAACCGTCGCGCCGCGCGGACGGCGCTCTTGCCTTTCGCGACGCGAGTCGTCCCAGCTCGTCGCGCTAACCAGATCTCGCCGTACGACGGTGTCCGTGTCCCCTTTTGCAGCGCGAACTACCTTCCTCTCTCGAGGCCTTGTCCGCTGCGCATGACGTCCCTACACCCGCGTTCCTACGTCTCGCAACGTGTACCATGTTTGCTCGCGGCTGTTACTGTTCATGTTGATGCACGTGTCTTGCTGAACGCTGACGTGCCGAACAACAGCGCCTGCCCTGCCGCCCACCTCTGCACCCGTGCCGGCGGCGCCCGCACCCACAGCATTATTACCACCCCCTCGCCCACCCTCAGGACCGCTTTCTGCGCCCATAACCGACTCGCAACGAGCGTCGCCGCCGCCCGTCCCGCAATCCGCCAACCCGTTCCAACGTTCAACGTCTACATCGCGACCCGCGGCGCCAGAGACGATCACACTCCGTCCACCACTTAAGAAACCGTCTCCCGACCCGTTCGCTAGTCCTCCGCCTATACAGACGGGCAACCCGTTCCATCGCACGTCAGCGGCGTTACCGACACCCGCGACGTCGCCTACACCGTCGCATTTTCCGCTTCCTTCAACGGGGACGGCAATATCACCGCCGTTACCGCCGCGAAAGCCTGCGTTTCTGCCGCCGCCGACGAGGCATACTTCTACGTCTACGTCTACGCCCGCGACGTTACCAAGGAACGTCCCGCCTCCGCCACCGCCGAAACCCGCCAGTCTCGCAGGCGCGAGTGGCGCACCGCATCTGACGTCCGACTTGATCAATCGGTCGTTGTCCGTTGCGCGAAGTGTAGGCGTACAGAGACGGGCGGAGAACGAGCTTGCGGGCGCGCGGATGTTGGAAGTGATTCGGTCCAGTTCGACGAGTCCGAATTCTACTGGCATGGGTGCGGGTGTGGGGACGGGGAGTGCGGGGATGGGGATGAGTGCTGGAACGCAAGTATTCGCGAAAGCGCGCTCACCGCGTCCCTCTCCTCCCGCATCCACCATCTTCTCCACCGCCGGGAGTGAAGCGAGTTTGGAACGCATCGCAACTACCCGCTTCCCGTCGCGTTCGCCCAGCCCGAAACGACCGCCTCCTCTCCTACGCAGCGCTACGACTCTTCCATCTCGCTCAGAACCTACAAGTGGCGAGTCGAGTCCCATCTCCGCATCGCCAGTTCCGATACCGAGGACGATTAGGAGTAAGAGCGTACACGACCCGAGTGGGAAGCCTCCACCGCCGATTCCGAAACGACCGAGGCCGGAGTCGTTGCAGTTAGGATTCTCACCTTCGTCACCGTCGCCTGCTACGAATCCTGTTACTGTGGCGTCGCCGATGTATAGTGCTGGAGGGACGTTGAAGCGGAGTGTTTCGGCTGCGCATCCGCATGGACATGGACATCGGTGCGTCTTATCCTCCATTCCATTCCTCCCCCTCCTTCCCCTTTCTCTCTTTCCCGCACTCGTCCTCGGTCTGATGGATGGGGATATAGATCGTCGAATAGCGTACAAGGCACAGAAGTCCTCGCTTCTCTGCGCGAGAGTTTCGGTGCGTTGGGACTCCAGGCGCGGAGGGGGATGGGCAAGGTCGAGCAGCGGCTTGGCGGTATGAGGGCGAGAGGCGAGGGGGAGAGTTTGGTCGGGAGGGATGATACGGGTGCGTAACTAACTGTCTTTTCGTTCGTCGTCATGCTGAATGCCGATCGTTTCGTCGTTCGTGTTGCTCGCCGCTCGTCGCCGCCCTCTCCCCCCCGTCGTCGTATGTTCCCATGCGCCGCTCTCTCGCTCGTCCACGTCCGCGCACACTTCATTCGTCCTTTTCACACACCCTCCGTCGATTGCCCTCGCTTCCTGCGGCCGCGCTTGTCGTTTTACACCACCATCCACTGCACGCCGCATCTTCTTTCGCTCTCTTTCCGTTTCCTCGTGTCGTCTCTCACTCCCCGTGTCGTCTTTCTTCTGCGATTCGCGTTCTCTCATTACTGTAGGCGGAGGAGGTGACAGCGACTCGGGTATCGGCAGCGAGGATGAGGAGCGCGCGCGCCGCGGATGGCGGCCGTTAGAGACGTGACGTGACATTGGATGGAGGATTCGAGTGTATATAGCCTGAGTGTAGTGTACCGTAGTGGTGTGTTGATATTGTAGACTGGCGCCCGCGCTTTGCAGGCATCTCTCTCCTTCTGCGAGCTTCGTCTCGTTCTCGGTGAGTGATCCTTGCTGAGACCGTGTCTTCCGCATCTCGTAACCGGAGACGCCATTGCGAGAGGATACGGGCGTCTAACTCGCTATATGTACGGTCAGCATACACGCATTGGGAAGCAACGACTGTACCGCTACTACTGGGCAATCCCAGTTGCTCAAACTTTCCGAGTGTTAAATAAATATGTTTTCTTTATTTTCTAGTTTTTCTACGAGCGGGAATGTACATGGACTGGACAAAGAATTCTACATACATACATACAGGGTATCAACTATCTACTCTATTTCTACACACATGTCTCAAGGAATGACTTTGCACGAGCGATCTCCCGGGGGAACTTCATGTCCTCAAAGTAGCGGAGGGCATTGCGGGCCCTGTGACGAGCTGTTCGGAGGTCATTGCGGCGATGGGCGATGGAGGCGGAGTGGAGGAGTGCTCTGGCAAGGGCAGGACGAAAACCAAAATGGATGAGGGGAAGCATTACTGCAGTCAGAAGCTTCTCAGAAAAGTCATCATCCACAACTTCGGCAAAGTAGGTCAGGCTCAGGAGTGTCTCAAGCCGTTCGGTGTCATGCTTCCAGAAAACTGCAGCAGTCAAGTGACATCTGCCCGCATCTTCCATGTTTCCTGCACGCTGCTCAATAAAGCCTAACTGGTGGAGTGCGTTAAACCTTGAATGTTGTAGCAACTCTAATACCTGGACATCATTGTTTGTCGGTGTGACGGCCAATGCAGTACAGATGCAGGCTCTGGATGTAGCCAAATCATCACATCCAAGGGCAATCAGACTCTGTGCTGTCCATACAAGTACACTTATACAAGCCTTGTTGGCATATGTTTGTGGAACAACAAAAGTATGCAGGGCATTCCATGCATTCAGTGCTGCGCTCAAGTCCTGAATGACCAGATTGGCCTGAACCAGATGCAGGAGGGATCGTACACCCTCCCAGATGTTATGAAGAGACAGTGATATGTCTGCAGCCTTCTGGAGTAGGAGGATGCCATTGGTGACACTCCCTTGCATTAGATGTGTTTCACCAATAATAGAGGATGCCCTTGCTATTCCAGCCTTCCAATGCACACTTTCCAGGATAGGGAGTGCTTCCTCTATTTCCTTGATAGCTCCTGGAATCTCTCCCAATGCAAACTGCAACTCCCCTATCTTGAGCTTGGCTTGTCCAATCAACCGTCTCTCAGTTAGGGGAAATGCAGTGATCGCTTGCCTCAAGATTAGCTGTGCTTGAGCATTGTTCCCAAGACGGAAATGTGTAATTCCAAGCTGGTAGATGCAGAGAGCTGCCCGTCTCGAGTCTCCCAGCCGCTCTGACATCTGGACTAGCTGTGTGCATATCATCAAAGCTTCCTGAGGAGATGACTGCCCTGTTAGAAGCCGTTTGGTGTCTATGGTCCCACCAATATTGCCGGTCTTCTGATAGAGATCATGTGCATCTGACATAAATGTGTAAACATTACCAGGTGCCATGCCATAATGTGCCATGAAGCCATACACATACAACAGATCAGCCAGAAGAGAATCAAGCTGTGCCTTTCCTGCAACATTCTGTGCCAACTGAATCAGAGTGAAAGAACCTATTCCAGTGTCTACAAGAAGGTGACCAAGCTGCACTGCTGCAGTCACCGCTTCTGTGGGATCTGAAGCATTTTCAAGGGCATGCTGAATTACAGAGTAGATATTTGCTATCTCAGGTGCGACAATTGTGATTGAATCGGGAGTAGAGGTTTCTTGACCGTCCTGTTTGATCATGTGGGCCAGAGCACAGTAGTGCTCATACAAAGGGAGAAGCACTGCCTGGGATGGAGGGTAGTTTGAGAAAATGAATTCTCGGATTGGTGCAAGAACACAAATTCGAAGGTCCAACTGCTGGTAGACTAGGGAAGTCTGCAACAATGTAGCCATCGCATGTCTTGCCACAGATATTCCCTGACTCCAAGTAAGAATGTCTGATGGATAAGCACCATGGGGCAAGAGGGATAGGAGACCAAGCAGCTCAATGGCACTAGGACAGTACTGCATGCGTGCTGACAAGACTGACAACTGGATAGAGATGTCAACACTGCTGAGACGGGTTGTCATGCTGCTTCGTGAGAGTAGAGCTGTCCTCATAGTTTTCCATTGAGAGAGAAGCTGTTTAGTAGGCTCAGACTGTGCCAGGTTTGCAAGCAGAACCAGAGCAAGTGGAACATTATCTGTGCACGCAAGAAGAGCAGGTAAATCTTTTTCATCCTCAGCAATGTCTGAGACAGAGACAAAAAGTTGCCGTGCAGCAGCATCGGAAAGCTGATGAATAGGCTTGAGGTATGGCCTAGTCCAGGCAACTCCTTGGGGACGCTCTGAGCCACGGAGGGTGATAACAAGTGAGATAGTTGGAATGCCTGTAAGAAATGCCAAGATGTCCTCTGTCTCCATTCGACTTTCAGCTGCCTCCCACGCTGACTCAAAATTGTCAAGTACCAGCAGAGATGGACCGGTGTTTAGCACAATCTCGAGAGCATTGAATGCTGAACTCTTGCTGGCAAGAGCAATCCCAAAGCTACTGCAGATAATGCTGAGGCAGGATGACTGCTGCTCAGCAGCGTCACAGGCCACATAGTAACGCCTGGTACCAAAGCGACCAATAACAGCAGGTGCATGAAGGGCTGCAACAGCAAGTGTAGTCTTTCCCATCCCAGGTCCTCCAAGAACTGCAATGTATGCTGATGTGTCTCCACTGAGCAGATCGACAATATGCTGTGTCTCTGTGTCACGGCCAAGATAGAGTGCAGGAGCAGTAGGCAGGGAATTATGATGGCTGGTGAGATCCATCTGTGCTAAAGCAGAGGATGTGTGGAGAGATAGAGTCTGAAATGCATGGACAAGATTCCCAGAGAGTGCATCCGTCTCAATGCTGAGTTTGACCTG
This sequence comes from Exidia glandulosa HHB12029, assembly GCA_001632375.1. Classification (NCBI taxonomy): domain Eukaryota; kingdom Fungi; phylum Basidiomycota; class Agaricomycetes; order Auriculariales; family Exidiaceae; genus Exidia; species Exidia glandulosa. The sequence continues at coordinate 108,624 of KV426018.1, forward strand.
AATTTGATCAGCATTAGGTCAGCACCTAGACTTCAAAAGTCACCTTTAGAACAGCAAAAGCATCCTTGAGGCGCTGGCTGAGATCCTCAATGCCAGTTGCAATGCGTGTGCGATGAATGATCTGAGCGAGATAGCTCTGTTGCCTAATCTCATCCAATGCATGATGAATGTCAATCAAGACACTGACAAGACAATCAGTGACTTTCAAACATCTATTGAGAAGACACATACCTTTTGAAGTCATCGAGCGCAGCCTTCCATTCTGGACTAATGATGGTGTGTCCACTCTCAGTCTGTGCATCGACAATAACATTAATCGTCTCTTTGACACGGTGCGCTAGAGCGGTGGCAGCAGGTTTGTGAATATGGATGTCCTGTTATGATATTGTCAGATTATTCCCATTGTGTACAAGAGTCCAGGTACGAACCTCCGCTGCACTCAAAATAATTTCAGCAATCCCAGTCAGGCTTCGGGTAAGTTCCTGGCCCGCAATATCACCAGCAGAGCTGGCAATAGCGAGTCCAAGTGAGAGCGACATAGATGTGAGCAGTGTACTGTGTCGGGTTCAATTTATTCAAGGGAAAGGAAACTAGATCATCGCGTCTACGGGAGGCTTTATACTTCAACGGGAGCCGATCACTCACTCGGTACCGTACTCTACATCACACGGCCCAGCATGAGCGCAAGGGTTCATGAGTTCACAAACAGCACCTTGATCACACAACCCTCGCGCTGTGCTTGCTAGCGCACGGTCGACATCGCCTGCTACCCCTGGATCGCCCTGAGGTCAACCTCGGTCCCATCGCACTTCCGAAGTAGCAAGACACACCGCAACCCTTATAGCAGCGGCGGGGCAGTGCGTCTACCCCAGCGAAGAAACGTAAATCTCGACGCAGATGTTACAGTTTGCGCAGAAGCGTCGGGACCGTGCTCCCACCCTCGCACACCCTGTTCTCAGCGCGGACGCGTCACATGGTAGTTCTGCCTGTGAGTAGCTTTGTGCGGGGGAAGACCGCGACCCGCGGTGAGCGGTTGAACACAGCCTGAACCTTTGCTGCACGGTGACCAGTGTTTACGACGCGGAGAGCTCCGCGCGCCTGACACATCACCGCGGTGCAGATACTCGCTATCTGGACAACGTCATGCAGCACGAGCGTCCGCCATATCGTCTACAACACATGTCAGTAGGGCACCAAAGGTGAGCGAAATGGCCACGAACTGCGCACGGTCCCAATGAACAGCGCAAGCTTTCGTGTCGTTCGCGCGGTCGCGTACATAACCGGTACGTCGTAGCAAAGTTTGCAGGTTCCAGTCCCCGAAGTGGAACGACAATAGGGGCGACCTGCGCAAGGGATAAGCGTAGTTGGGTGAGTGAAATAGCTGTATACGACCCGGCTGGAGACGCACCGATACTGACTCGACTAGGGATCCATCAACACCCGCCAGTGCAGGCCTGCGGCACGGGAGACGTATGAGGTATAGAGGCTGCGCGAGCAAGCACAATATCCCGCCTGACGGCGCGGACGACGTGCGGCGCTATAGACCTACACTCGTCATCAGAACGTTATTCTGCAACCCGAGGTTCAGCTTGTTGTCCGCGACGGACAAATGGAAAGCGCGAGGGCAACGAACTGCGTAATAGCCCAGCGGTCCTACGCGTCCTTCAATATTCACCCGGCCGCGTCCCAGCAGAACCTGCCGCCGCGTCATCCGCGTGAACTCCAGTCAGTGGTGAATCTGGCTACGCGCGAAGCACATGACTCACGACACCGTTTCCAAGCCGAAGTTGCAGTTCCCGCTGCCGTACGAACGACCACGATCTTCAAGTTCTGCGCGCCGGACGAACGCATGAAACGGCTCAGAAACGCGCGGCAGGAGCTGCGGGAAACGCATTATTGCTCGACAACGAGACGGACTCGACTCCGGGCCTGTCGACACCTGCCCCGGCAGCGCGGGAGATGTACAAGCGTACTCAGGCTGTGCGTGCGAAGACGACCTCTAGCGCGGCGGCACAGCGGCGCGCGGACGTCGAACATGTGGTTGACCGTTAACGTCCTTGACGCTCGTTAAGGGAATACACAACCTGCGAGGGTAGGCGTCAGAACAGGACGACCAGCAGTAGATTGCCACCCGAGGGACATACCTCAAAGCGTCGCACAAAATTTCATATCGCAGATCTCCCTGAGTCTCGAGGAAACCGAGGGCCGACGGAAGATAGCGTATGCTCTGCGCGAAGTCTCACGTCAACGACTTAACGTCCGAGCGCTGTGTGCGTTTCGTGTCTAATGACGAAGGCGACATATTGCGGTCATTATGACTTCCTTTGGGCGGCGTGGCTGCATCATCGTCAGTAACTCATCGCACAGACGAGCGTCTGCGACGCGCCTGACATTACTCTGCTTGCAGCCAACCCGTCATTGATAACATGTCGCCACGATGTGCTAGAGCAAGGTCGTCAGTTATGCGCGACGTGGAGTAAACAGCGATAGGACGAACATTTACTGCGACGAGCAACGAGCTCCGGTGCGTATAGGCTCATTTGTCGAGTCAACCGACGCCAGGAACGCGAACGCGCAAAGAGCCGTGACGCGCAGATGTAGCACCACTGTGTGACCGTGCGACCTAGATATTGAGCAAACGCGTATGAGGTCGTCGACGAGAGGGCGGCGCACCTGCGATATCGCGGCAGTCGTCTGATTTTACAGTGCAGCGATTTTCGCAGTCGCCAAAAGACGAGCGTATACGGACTGGGTTGCATCAGGCTGGTGCTAGCGGCATAGTGATGGAGCGAGAGCCAAGGAGCGGTGCGGTTGACGCCGGCGACAGCGCGAAACTTGACCTGCAACTCCCATCTTCTCCCCGTGCGACCCGACATGTAGA